>JAVJIF010000487.1:0-252863 GCA_038442645.1 Agave tequilana | reverse complement strand
CCACCGAGGACTCCTACCGAGGGAACCTTCACCGAGAAGGATTTGTTAAAACACTAGAGTACCTAACTCCTCTCTCAAACAACCACCTCACAACCGAGGGTAAGCCAACAACCAACACCTCTACGGAAGAGGGTTTACAACCAAATCTCCACTCTCACTAGAGGGAGTAACCAATCACCGATCACATCTACCTAAGAGGGATACAACAAGTAAGGGTGTACAACTTAGAGGTTACAACAACAACCTCAAAACTCTCTCTTTCTTTCTTTTTCCACAAAACAAAGATCCTAATAGTTTAGGATAGAAGATATAGCTCAAGTGTGGAAAAACTAAGTGTTTTGATCAAAGAAAAACTCTTGGGAAAATAGCAAATTGATATAGAAATGAAGAACAAGAAATCTATTCCCAAAATCCTATTTTTCTTTGAAAATAACAAAACACTTAAAACAATAAAGATGAATCTTTTTGCACTTAAAACTCTTTTGAAAACTCTTTTAAAACACTAGAAATAGTCAGGAAATTTTGGCATCAAAATCTTTTAGAGAAACTCCAAACAATGAGGTATATATAGCCCTAATACAAAACTAGCCGTTAGGCTGATGTGGCAGCCTGACAGGCCTGGCGGTCGACCGGCCGGTCGACCGTCCAACGGTCATATTTTGACCCGTTGAGGCTACCGGTCGACCGCCCGGTCGACCCAAACAAACAGAGAGCAGAACTCTCTTCAGCGGTTGACCGCCCGGTCGACCGGCCCACTGTGCTGCCAAACGTGCACAGCCTTGTGCACGTCGGTCGACCGCACGGTCGACCGTGACATGGTTCGGTCGACCCCTTAGTCGACCGGACTGGCCTGACAGTCACAGTATAAGGCAGAAAACTGGTTTAAAAATATTTAAAAAAATCTTTTAACACTTGTAAAATTCCCAAAAATATTTTTACCCTGTTGCATTGATATATAAACATGTTGTAATCATTTCTACTCAAATATCAAGCATATGAAATCATTTTTGTATTTTAACATTTTTACCGAAAACCAACACTAGTATTTTATCAAACTTTGATTTTTTCAAACATGAATAGAAATGTCAAAATAAGTTTGTCTTGAAAGTTTAAGCATGTATGTATAAATAGAAAACATCTACTATACATATAAATCATGAAAACTTGTTTTGATCAAACTATTCATGAAAACACATATCCAAAACATAAAACGTGTGTGTTTGTATACTTGAGCATATCAACTATTCTAAACTTTACAAATGGATCTAAACACACTAACTAAACTATGGATACCTAAGTCTTCTTGATGATCTTCATCTTCAAGTTGACTTGGTCCAAACTCCATGATCCATGAGCTAGGCAAGGTGATCTTGATGCTTTGCCCTGGATTCACCATGAAAAGCTTCTAAACTCCTTGTTGAAGCTAATCACCAACTAATATCTTGGTTAATAATCTGAAACTTAAACAACACAAGATTATTAGTAAACATAACTACATGAGTTGATCATCATCAAAACTAGAGTGGAAGGCCTTTGGGCCAACAATCTCCCCCTTTTTGATGATGACAAAACTCATGGAGTTATATATGTATGGATTAAAGTAAAGCTTCAAAGAAGCTCCCCCTTAACTCATGCATCACAAATAAACAAAATAGATATGCAATGAATGGCTTTTAAACATGAATGCATAGATATGCATAACTCTAGATACCAATGCAAATACCAATGCAATGTTCAAAAACAAAACATGCTCTAGATACCCATTAACATAAAACAAAGCTAATGATTCTTTTACAAACCAAATAATGCTTTTTATACCAATTGAAATTAAGAACATAATTATGCATACAAAAATATGCATATAAACTCAAATTCTTCTCCCCCTTTTTGTCAATCATCAACAAAGGGGCAAACAATCAAGACAATAAATACAATGAGGGGTACAAATCTTTCCTCCCCTTTTTGTCAAAAAATAAAACAATAAACAATATTCTCCCCTTTTTATCTAAAACAAAACAAGGTCAATAAGGGGTATGATCAAACAACTATAAACATGATATGCCTCTAGATACCAATAAAAAATAAATGTTATATGCTATATACATTCATGAAGAGGAAGACGCTAAGTTAGCTTCCCTACACATATGCATTATATGAGAAGGGATGACAAGCCCCAACATTCACATAACACATATTATGTAATGCATAAGAGGAGATGTGAAGCTCCCCCTACACACGTATATCATATAAAGAAGAGTTGTCAAGCTCCTCAATTTATGATATACTCAACATGAATCTATATGTAAGAGAGATGTTAAGCTCTCCTTGCATATAGGAAATACAAATCAAAACTTTTGAGTATTTTACCTTAAACAAAATTTGAGATACCATTTAAACACAAAACATCTTGATATCAAAAGATAGTATTTTTCTTTTTAAGTATATGATATCAAATGAAATGACTATTTTCTATCATAAAGTAAGGGAGTGGAAATACAAATACCAATTGAAATATGAAGATCGAATTTTCTCCCCCTTTATGAAATACAAACAAAACATATGCATACTTTAATTTTAGCAAGCCTATGCAAAAAAAATAAGCTTGAATAAGATATCAATTGAAAACTAAATTAATTGAAATAAAGTTGAAGCTCAAACTCAAGCATTAACAAAATTTGTGCTTAAGATATAGGATTATAGTAGGCACAAATAAAATAAGTATATGTGATGAAATAGAATGAGTACCAATCACCAATAGATGATACCAATTGAAAATATACATACACAATAAACAATTATGAGTATACAAAAAGGATCAAAATGATACCAATTGAAAGTATTCAATGATACCAATTGAGATGACAACAATAGCATGTGTATATCTCATATCTCAACGAAGAATACGAACTAGTTAAAATGAAAAATTTTGTTAACTAGTACGGAATCCTTCAAGCAAGGAACAAAACAAAATTAATTTTCATAAAACATGAAATTCACAAGATAATCAACACTCTAATTCAATTAGGCATAAATGTGACTCATGAAAACAAAACATGAGCAAGCAATAAAAGTGAGTGTACAAATAAAGTGTGAATATCATAATCATAAAATTTTTTCATTAAGCTCAATTATTCCTTAAACATGAAAACATAAAAATCATCTAAACTATTTAATCTTCAAGGCATATGTATGTCTAATACAAACTAAAGTATACATACATATCCAAAACTTAACAAGTCCACAAAATATATGCATTAAGGCACGTGGCTCAAAAAGGATAAACATGTATATCTAATAGTTTGGATAATAGACATATACATGAAGTTAAACAATTAAACACAAAATCAAGAAAAACTAAATCTTAATCAAAACACATTTCATTTCAAGGTATATGTATGAATTGTCAACACAATAATTATACATACATATCCCTAAACACAATTGAGTCCATATGTAGATTTGCATGAAAGGCAAATGACTCAAGGGGTATACATGTATATCTAAAAGTTTGGCAATACAAACATATACATGAAATGAAAAATCATAAAACAAATTCAAAAATGGGAATACAAGTTTAAAATGTACGAATCATCAAAACTAGACTATACTAGCACATCTAATGGGTTCAAATAAGCAATCAAGCTCAAATATATATATATATATATATATATATATATATTTATTTGTGACCCACTATATGTACAAGTATATAACTAGTCTAATGAAAACTAACACTTAAACATATATTCAACACATGATGCATCAAAACACATATGAAAATCATCATGATAAAACTAAAACATGATTACTATGTAAATTCACATGTATTAGATTCATGATGTACATTATAGCTTAAACAAAAAGTGAGAACACTAAGTATGGATTCATATAAGCATGTGTGTCTCAAATACTATACATGTATGTCAAGGATCTAATAAAATTACATACTAATCCATAGACAATGAAACATGCTATAAAACATCAAAAACATGATATGAAAGATAAATATGGAAAACATGTAAACATAAGGAGTTAGAGATTCGATACCAAAACCAATGAGGGCACCGCTCTTGTTCTCCAAACCAAGGTGGTTCTCTCCACCAAACATCCCTTGAAAGTGATGCATCTAATAGATTCACATGAAGTCCGGAACGCATCCACTCCAAGGTGCCAATACTCTCACGTCATGTGAGAGCCCACACCTACATCAAAAACAATAGGAGGGGTGGTCTTTGGTACCCATCTCTTATTGGGTCCATGGGGGTTAGTACCTTCTCTAACCCAAACATATTTATTTGCTAAATTTGAAGTATGTAATCTATCATAGCAAAATCTAGCAAGGTGGCCCTTACGACCACAATGTGTACAAGTGTACACATGAGCATACATGTGATGGTGTCCGTGAGAAGCATGTGTATGCCGTGGAGGGTGTGCATGCATAGATGGAACTTGTTTCTTTCGAACCAAGGATTCCAAGCGTGTATGATTCATGGCACATTGGCTCATAGTGGAGCCCAAACAATCAACTCTCTTCTTTAATAAACAAATATCATCATTAATTGTAGAAGAAGAGGTACATGCAATAGGTAGACTAGATGAAGAAGTTACACTAGCATGGCAAACATGTGCAACATTTTATTTTGCAAAACAATGTTTTTCTTTAAGCAAACATCTAGATCATTTGAAATAGAAATTATTTTGTTTTTCAAGGCAACATTCTCTTTTAAAACAAAATCTACTTTAGAAGACAAGTTTTCATTTTTCTTCAAAAAACATGACAATCATTTTTAGATTTAAAAACTCATTTTCTTTAAGTGCAAGTTCTAATTGAGATCTCAATGAATCCCTTTCATTATAGACCTCAACCTTCTCTTGCAAAACACAATCAAGTCTAGAATGCAAACTTTTATTTTCTTTTTCAATTTCTAGACTTTCTTTTTCAAAATCTTATATTTTTCAATCAATTTTTCACATACAAAAGATAGTTCTTCATTTAAAACATGGGCATCAAAATTATTACATGAAGAAGAACTAGCACAATCATCACTATCTAGTTGAGTTTCCGATTGTACCTCAAGGGAGTCATTCCCTGGACCATATAGCATTGTTGTGGCTCGGATTCATCTCCACTAGATTCTTCCTCCGGTTGGATTTGTACTTGAAGCTCGGAGGTGGTGATTGTTGTCAATTTGTTCCACACTGCAAAGGCGGAATCAAAGTTAGAAACACACAAAGATAATCTTTAGGCAATGTGCTTCTAATGGTCTCTAGGGCTTGTGCATTAGCCCCTATATGATCACCATTACCAAGATAGCATTTCTTGATCGCGGCAAGAAAGACATGCAAACTTAGGGTCTTTAGGTACATGGACATCCTATACTTCCAAACAACAATGTTGGAGGGTCAAAGCTAGGTGGGGTCATGAAGTCCATGGTAAACTATGAGTGTGCAAGCAAACAAATGCAAACAATAGATTAGCAAGCAAATGGATCTCACTCCTAGCATGTTAAGCCTAATATCAGGAGCACTGGCTCTGATACCAATTGAAAAACACCTAGAGGGGGTGAATAGGTGTAAGTGCTAATCTAAGAAACTAAATGCAAACTAAGTGCACTAAATGCGGAAGCTAAACAATTTGCAATCTCACTTAATACAATACAACAAGTGTAGCCGAATTCCCCGTGAAGGCTCTGGACTAACTCCTCTTGATTCCCCTTGAAATGGGTTGAGGTGCTATGTGAAGCTCTTGTTGGATGAGTATAAGTGAGGCACACACAAACAACCAAGCATATAAGATGAATAGGCAATATGAATATATATGCAAGGCAACACAAGCAAATAGATATGATATGGCAATATGAATTATGCTCAACACAAGCAAATATGATATGATATGAAGTATGATGCTTTGCACAAATGTAAAGAGAGAGAGAGAGTTAGAGAGACAAGTGGATCAAACGCAAAGACCAAGATATGTTTCGAGGTTCAAGCACCTTGCTCTACATCCCCGCCTACACCACCGTGTAGGATTTCTAATCCACTATCAACGTCCACCGAGGACTCCCACCGAGGGAACCTTCACCGAGAAGGATTTGTTACAACACTAGGAGTACCTAACTCCTCTCTCAAACAACCACCTCACACCGAGGGGTAAGCCAACAACCAACACCTCTACCGAAGAGGGTTTACAACCAAATCTCCACCTTTCACTAGAGGGAGTAAACCAATCACCCGATCACCTCTACCTAAGAGGGATACAACAAGAATAAGGGTGTACAACTTAGAGGTTACAACAACAACCTCAAAACTCTCTCTTTCTTTTTCTTTTTCCACAAAACAAAGATCCTAATAGTTTAGGATAGAAGATATAGCTCAAGCGTGGAAAAACTAAGTGTTTTGATCAAAGAAAAACTCTTGGGAAAATAGCAAATTGATATAGAAATGAAGAACAAGAAATCTATTCCAAAATCCTATTTTTCTTTGAAAATAACAAAACACTTAAAACAATAAAGATGAATCTTTTTGCACTTAAAACTCTTTTGAAAACTCTTTTAAAACACTAGAAATAGTCAGGAAATTTTGGCATCAAAATCTTTTAGAGAAACTCCAAACAATGAGGTATATATACCCCAATACAAAACTAGCCGTTAGGCTGATGTGACAGCCTGACAGGCCTGGCGGTCGACCATCCAACGGTCATATTTTGACCCATTGAGGCTACCGGTCGACCGCCCAGTCGACCCAAACAAACAGAGAGCAGAACTCTCTTCAGCGGTTGACCGCCCGGTCGACCGGCCCACTGTGCTGCCAAACGTGCACAGCCTTGTGCACGTCGGTCGACCGCACGGTCGACCGTGACATGGTTCGGTCGACCCCTCAGTCGACCGGACTGGCCTGACAGTCACAGTATAAGGCAGAAAACTGGTTTAAAAATATTTAAAAAAAATCTTTTAACACTTGTAAAAATTCCCAAAAATATTTTTACCCTGTTGCATTGATATATAAACATGTTGTAATCATTTCTACTCAAATATCAAGCATATGAAATCATTTTTGTATTTTAACATTTTTACCGAAAACCAACACTAGTATTTTATCAAACTTTGATTTTTTCAAACATGAATAGAAATGTCAAAATAAGTTTGTCTTGAAAGTTTAAGCATATATGTATAAATAGAAAACATCTACTATACATATAAATCATGAAAACTTGTTTTGATCAAACTATTCATGAAAACACATATCCAAAACATAAAACGTGTGTGTTTGTACACTTGAGCATATCAACTATTCTAAACTTTACAAATGGATCTAAATACACTAACTAAACTATGGATACCTAAGTCTTCTTGATGATCTCATCTTCAAGTTGACTTGGTCCAAACTCCGTGATCCATGAGCTAGGCAAGGTGTGATCTTGATGCTTTGGCCCTGGATTCACCATGAAAAGCTTCTAAACTCCTTGTTGAAGCTAATCACCAACTAATATCTTGGTTAATGATCTGAAACTTAAACAACACAAGATTATTAGTAAACATAACTACATGAGTTGATCATCATTAAACTAGAGTGGAAGGCCTTTGGGCCAACAAGTGAATTTAAGTATATGTTGATATATTACTGAGAGATGTACTCTCAAGAATTATTAAGTAGGTTGATGTAGGCCAAAATTGTAAAATTATGTAGTAGGTTAGATTTTATATTATAGAGGAGATATTGTCAAAAATCTCGGTGATTATTGCATTGATTAAGATAATAATGATTAAAATTGAGATCGTTACGGTAATGTTTTATTCTCATAGTTAATATTTGCTATTGCTTGCCTCGTGATTTTATCGTAAGGGTTTTCATGTAAATTTTGAACTCTTTTGGTGATTATTCTTAGTTGGTTGTTCTTCTTATTGCCTAGATTAATGCTGTGAATTTGGTTAATAATTTCATCGAAATTTGTGATCAATTAGTGGTGCCAAATCCTATCAAAGAGCTCTTAAATTTAAGATCAGATTACTTCCATTTGAGGACAAAAGATGGAATTCAAAATTATATTAAAAATTATGCAATTGAGACACATAGGGTGAGAAACATTAATTTGGATACCCCTTTGTATATGAAAGCTCAAATTGCTCTTCCACTCAAATTCATCCAAGTGAAGAAAAAAAAACACTTATCTTACAAGCATTAGATTCTTAAATTGCTAATACAAAGAGACTCGGCTACTTATGAAAGGATTTGCGCATGACTTCTTCCCACTCAAATGTTACAACATTTTGAATACAAGATCTACTCTGTTGAAGTTGATCTCTATTATTTAAAGTAATAAAAATAAAAAATTAAGTATTTTGTATTTTTTTATCTGTGCATCAAATTTGCACAAAATAGACGCCCAAAAATAACATATTACTTAGATCTATGACTATAAACATACAAATTTTCTATCTGACTATTTGATCATGATCTAAAATTAAAAACCCTCACACACCATTTTTTATTAGGCTTTAAATATTTTTACACCGTTAGACTAACCAACTTATTATATTGGCTGTTTTTTAGACCTATTTGATGAATAAGCAAAAAAATATTCAATAATACTTGAATTTTTGTCTTTAAGCATTCTTGACAATGTAGATCAACTCTAACAGAATGAATTTTCAATTTGAATGACCTAACATTGAATTTGAATGAGAATAGCTCATCTCTATACCCTTCCCGAAGACCCAAGTCTATGCATATGCCTAATTTTGACATGAAGCATACTCATGCCCCTTTTATTCCATGATTCTCAATCCTGGCCGTCCATTCCAATCTCGTTTGAGAAATCAAGCAAATGCATGTAATCCTCCCATCGTCGTCATGAGGACTTATTCCAAGCTTACGTCTTTTTTTTTTTTTTTGATTCTTTTTTTTTAATTAATTGTTCATTTATTAAATTAACCTCTCGCCTTTTCAAACTTTAGAGCATCTTTCCTTGGCTAAAAATGCCTGCGCCTGCGGCGTGTTATGGGGTTCGGTTCATGTGTGTGAGCCACACACATACAAAAAGAGGGCCAATCACGCGTTGACACGTGTATTGATTCTCTTATAATATGTTATATGTGTGGGCCTCACACACATATTATGTAGGGTTAAAAAAAAAAAAAAAAAAGAATTTGGACAAAAGAGCAAAGCTGAGTGTGCACCCGGATACTCTAGCACACACAATTACACCTGTCATTGACAAGTGGGGCCCAGTTGGGTGATGGAAGGAGATTTTCTCAGCATATTTCGTAATCAGATTAGAGAATAATGGTAAAGGTTAAAAAGCGGGATCATAATTCATGCAAATTCCTCCTAATGTTGTTATGATCATAATTCATGCAAAATTTCATTTAATTATTTGCTAGGTGGATTCGGAAGCAGAGAAAAATAAGGAAGCAACTCAAGAGGAGGGTTGAGATCTGAAACGGTAATGTGAAATTTTCATAGATTTTCTGCTCTTGGGGGCTTCTACAAATTTGATTTTTCATGACACATTTTCAAAATTTATTGAGATTTCTTGCTCTTTTCTCTTCCATTTGATAAAAAAAATCTCAACTTGGGTTTGCTTCTTTTAGCTTGTGGTTTGTTCTGATTGGTTTTTGGTGAAGGTTGTACTGGTAGAGGAGGAAAAAAAAAAAAATCTATTTTGGGTTCCCTCCTTTTAGCTTCAAAGTTTCAGTTTTTAGTGTTGGTTTGAACTTTAATGCTTGTTGCTCTGTGTTTAATTCCTTTGTTAATTATGCCTTTCTCTGTTTCAATCTTCAGAACTCAAAAAAGCAGAAGAAACAAACAAAAAAGCCATCTCGGATTTTTTTTTAGCTTTAGGAATCTGCCCATTCACCAGACAATCATTTTCCCCTTCCATGGAGAAGGGAAACCCTAGAAAAACCCTAGTGTTGTTTGAACCAAGATGTCTCTTTCTATTTTGAAGATGATAGAAAATTAGAACTTGGGTTCTGCTTGCTTTGCTTTAGGCTACCATCTTCTCATTTTCCCAAATCATTCTTCAACAATGGAGAGCAAAAATCCTAGAAAAACCCTGGCTTTCCTTCTCTTTTTTTTCTTCTTCCTCCTCCAAAACCCAAAACTCTCATTTTCTTCTTCTTCCTCTTCCAAAACCCAAAACTCTCATTTTCTCAGTCTCTTCGTTCAAACCCAATCCCCTCTCAATCACCAGCACCTTCAACTCAATCGAAAACCTCCACCATTGCTCCAAAGCCCCAAATCCACCTTCGCCGAATCCTTCTCAGAGTCCTCTTTGGCTCCCTCACTGGCCTGTTTGCCTCCATTCTCTGCCTCCTCTTCATTCGCCTCTTCCTCCTCTTCGCGCCAATCGCACCCCGATTCTCAAAGGCCCAATCAGCTTCTCCACTCAAATCTCCCCCAAACCCTCCAACTCGCAATCTCAAACCAGCACCAATCCTCCCAATTGCTCCCTTCAAGCCCCAGTGGGAACTACTTCAGGTTATCCCTTGACAATGAGGTCATTGTTGCAGTGAAACGCCTTGAACTCAACATCCCCAAAGCCTCTCCTAGTCAGAACCCCAATTCTATGAGATCGAGTTCTGAAAATAGAAAATTGCAAAGAGAGTTTGAATTGCTCTAGAGTGAAGCACTGGAATGTGATGAACTTGAGGGCTTATGTTCGAGAGCAGGACTGGTTATTTTTGGTGTATGATTACATTGCCGGTGGGAGCTTGGAGGATATGATGAAGAGGGTGTGGACTGGCCAAGTGAGCCTTGGATGGGAGGTGAGGCATCGGATTGCAGTCGGCATTGTGAAGGGGCTGAGATATTTGCACTTTGAGTGCAGCCCACGAATCTTGCAATACAGATTGAAGCCGGGAAATGTGATGTTGGATGAAGAATTTGAACCGAGGTTGGGGGATTGTGGATTAGGGGGGCTGGTTCCAGATGTAGTTGATGCAGTGGGTTGCGAATGTATGCTGCTCCAGAGTTCTTCCAGAGTTGCAGGTAAAAGTTTTATATTTTACTAGTGTTAATCTGCAACAGAGACACCTCGAAGTAAAGCACCGGTTCTTGTTGAAATCTGTTTATTCTGTTAATTTGAAATAGTTAGAAGCTATTTCATTGTTGAAGGAATGCACGAGGAATTCAAACTCCATTCATGTTTAGGATGTTAAATAATCTACCTTAGTTTGCAGCCTACATTATGTTTTATGTTAATTAAATCTGCAACTTTTATCCCTGGAGGTCTTGGTCTCCTGTACTTTGTGGAGCATTAATTTACTGTGCTTTCTATATTTTTCCCATCTTTATTCCTTTACATGGAGAACTATAGGTGATTGGGTGCATTTTTCCGATATTCCAAGTTGATAGTTTTCGAGTTAATTATCATTGATTGAATCCAAATTAGTTTGTTTTGATGATGAGGTTAGACTAAAACTGGTCATCCGATGAAACAAAGTACAGGGGGTAGCCTTGGCCATGGGAAGCAATGGGTTCTTCAAATTATAAACATTTTAGGGGTTCGTCTAGCTTAAAATCTAGATTTCTAATTGTTTTAACTAAATAGGGATTGACCTAGTATTTGGATTTTGGAATTGATTCTCAATTAGGTCCTTACTTCATAGTTGTACCATTTCTCAGAGATATATGTCACTTCGTTCCGCAAACTTTCAAATATTCTCTCCATGAAATAGAAGCGATTCCGAGGGTTGTCTATTCTCATGAACTTTCATTGCATGATCAATAAGATAGATCTGATTGATATCTCACTCATCGACATGATACTGACCTGTAGATTGTTGATATCAATTCAAGACAAGGTTATGAGCATTTGATTAATTCTTTGTACAGCCTTGGAATTTCTGTCACTCAGAAATTCTGGTCCAATTTATAAAGGGTTGGCATATGCCATCATTATTCTAGATGGCGATCATATTGGATGGTCTTCTTTTTCCTGGATGAATCCTAATTGAGTTGCCCTGATATTTCCAGATACACGGACAAGAGCGATGTGTTCAGCTTTGGGGTGATCCTAGGCATGTTGCTGACAGGGAGAGACCCATTGGATCCATTCTTCTCAAGTGAGTCCAAACCAGGGATGGGGAGGCCATTGGCTCAGGCACTTGCAACAATCAGGGGAGGCTCGCGAGGCCTTGGATAAGGAAGAAGAGGAGATGCTAATGGCAATAAGAATCGCACTCGTCTGCTTATCTGATCTGCCCGCCGATCGCCCATCCAGCGATGAACTTGTTGCCATGCTCACCCAGCTACATAGCTTCTGATGCTCATCCCTTTCAACTTAAAATCCAAAATTTTGTGTAGCTTTGGTGTTTAGGGGTTTGGTTGGGTTCTAACCAATGTGAATAGTTGCAGTTGTTTCTTTTCTTGAGCAAATAGCACCAGAATGATTGATTGCCTGCCTCTGATTTGGTTCATGTGACTGGTTAAAAGGTTATGGTGCCTCTGTTTCGACCCGGTTGGTGATGAGAGAGCATTGCATTTATTGTTCTGGCTCTTTGAATTGTCCTTTTGTTTGAGAGTTTGGGTGGTGGGGGGGGGGGGGGGGGGGGGGGTTGGGGGGGGGGGGGGAGACTTTCCTAGAAGGTAAATCTGCTGAGGTGAGTGGAAGTTGGTGTAGGGACACTCTGGATTTAAAGGCATTAGGGTCTGTTTGGATTTAAGGAATTGGTGTGAAGTGAGGAAGTAGAAGTAGATTTATTTCCTTTAGGAAAAAGGGAAATGAGTAGTAAGTTTTCTGGTGTTTGGATGATTGTTGGGAAGTGTGGTTTGAAAAATGTTTTGTCGTTTCCGGTGTTTGGATGGTAATGAAAAGTGGAAGTGGAAAAGTTGACCACAAAGTTGACCGCAAAATAATATTAAAATAAAAATTAATTAAAAAAATAAAAAATAGATTGTAATTAGAATGCAAGTGAGATTTACTTGACCAAAAATTAACTGTTTTATGCTATAACTTATTATAAATGAGATTTACATGACCACAAAATTAACTGTAGCACTCTGGAAGTGAGAAAATGGTTGTGTAAAAGAGAGATGAAAAAGGGAAATGGGGGTTTTCTTATTTTCCTTTTCCGGTGTTTGGATAGATAGAGAAATGAGCAATTATACTTCCCCACTTCCTCACTTCACTGTGATTCCTTACATCCAAACACGCCCTATATGTATCTTTTCCCTGTAACAGTTCTCTGATGACTACTGCAGAAGAATATTTTGTGCTGAGGAAGCAGAGTTTGGAGACGAAGTTTTGGTGGGTGATTTTGAATTTCTTGCCAGCTGTAAAATCATGATATTTATGTAATAACTTTAGGGGTGAGAATAGGCAAGGCTAGCTTGCGGCCCAGTCGGGCTGGCTCGAAAGATCCGGACTAGAGCTCTGTGCAGATGACCGATATGCCCAATTGGGCATGTCCATTTAACTCAAAATATTTCGGGTCAAATATGAGCGCTACCCACAGTCCGTCCACGCCCCCACCCAATCAGTCCAAAACCCACCCAATTGACAACTTGAACTAGAAACTCGTTTTCTTAACCATCTCTCTCTCTCTCTCTCTCTCTGCGCGCGCGCCCCTCCCCCTCCCCCCCTTTCCCAAATCGCAGCACAACTAGTGACTCTGAGGCCCTCGCCACTCTCTCTCGTCCTCACCAATCTCTCGGCCCCATCGCTCTATGTCGTCCTCACCCCCTCGTCAAAGACCACCGTAGACCTTACCTCCCTTGTTGAAACCCTCATCCGATTAGAGTTAACTCCGAGGCCCCACCTCCCTTCCCCTCGAGCAGTGATGAAGCTTAGAATTTTATCGTTTTTTAAGGAAGAAGCTTTGTTCCCTTGAAATAGATGAAATAGATTTGAGCACTGAAATTGGGGACCTTGAGGGGGGCTGACGTTGGTTTCAGTTGCTGCTAACGTTTCTTCTCTTCTTTTAATGTTTATTTTAGGACAAAATTTTGAATTAATCTTATTTTTAAAAATAATTATAAGAATCAATACCCCAAAAATAATTTCAAATACCGACCTCTGATGCGCCATGTTGGCGCTACGTCGACCAACGGTCGACTTGTTCGCCAGTGGGGCGTGCCGCGCTGCTGGAGATTTTTCACAAAAGTCTGGTCTTGACAACACCAGACTTAGAAATTCATGCTTCTTTAAAAGTATGACCTTGAGAAGCCCGGACTTACTTAAAAAAGCTCAAATTGAAAAACATGGACTGGGTTCTTGACTGTTCTAAAATTAGACCTCCCAAGGCCGAGTTCCATCACTTACCGAGCAACATGTACACGCTTATATCCTTCACATGATCGGTACTCAATATTCCCAGATTACTCCAAGAACAATGTATATCTATGATGATTACATCTGTTGGAGGACTTTGATGTCTGCGGTGTTATGTCATGGGGTAGTGATGTACTACCTTATCTTTACTTGGTTTCTATGATGAAGACTTCACTATTTAGCGGACACAATGAATTTTTGCAAATACTCCGAGTATTCTATTAAAATATGCTTATATAGTATCTGTAATATGAATGAATTGATTTAACGCTGCTCACATTGTTTTATCAGATACAGTGTTGGGAGAGGCTCTCTATTGATCGACCCTCCATACTTGAGATCGTTGAGCTGGATGGTGAGCTACTATTTGGATACTAGTAAAATTCAGTATATTAAATTTATACAGATCTGTTTACTTGATTTAGTCTTTTGTTTTAATCGTATAGTGCGGTGCAGGTGGAATGTAGATAGGACTTAAGATCGGACTCCACAAAAGAACTTGTAATTTTATAAGATGAGCTTGATATCTTAGACCGTTTTGCAATTGTGTGGGAACCATACCCTCACGAGATCTTACAGACCTTATCTTCAATTGTCGGCATGGATCTCATATTTAGAGAGCCAAGGTTCCATTGATTTGTTTTCAGATTGTAGAGATACATTTTCTGATAGAGGCCTTCGTCAGTTTGGGGTCAGGCCTTTGCAACAAAATTCAATTGCATATGTTGGATTGTTGCTTTTCCGCTGCCATTTTTTTCTTTGCTCTGTGCTTTGATGCTTTGTTATTCACTGTTTCTGAACTCTTATGGGAGTACTAGGATGTATTAGTTAAATGTGCAGAAGAGCATTATAGTGCACTTGATGTTCTGATTCTTGATGATTGGAGAAAGCAAATTGATGGCAAATTTTTTGAAAACTTTTGTTGATACGACTGAAATGTTTTCCGGTAGCAAATATCTTACATCCAATTTGTATTTTATAAAATTTTGGACCATTCATGATTTGTTAAAGAGGAAGCTGCCAATAGTGGTGAAATTGTTAAGACTGTGATGTTAAAAATGAGAAAGAAACAAGAAATATTGGGATCCATGCAATAACATTTTGTCAGTTGCATCTACTTTGGTCCTCGGTCAAAATTAGCTTACATTGAGTATAAAGTATTTGGTAATGAGTGAGTAAGAAGAAGATTGAAGAACTTTGATATTTTATAAATGGAGTTTATGTTCAATATTCGAGGGCAGCCCTAAAAAAATAGAGTATGGTTGATGTATCAAGGCGGGGAGCAAGTGGAAGATCATAGTGGCTTGGGTAAGAGCAGAGCTAATTTAAAGTATGAAAATTCTGATCTCAAAATGTCATTAAAAAGAAAAAAAGAATGATATTAGTAGTTATTTTAAAGAGAACTTACTTTCTCCGATGTCAGACACAAAATTTAATATTTTAAAGTGGTGGAAGACAAATGCAACATACTATCCTATGCTTTCAAAACTAGAACAAGATATTCTGGCAATCCGGTGTCTACTATTTCATCTGAATTAGCTTTCAGTACCGAGGGTAGAGTCGTGGACCAGTATCACAGCCGATTGAGCCCACATACAATTGAAGTATTGGTTTGCATACAGGCGTCGGTCTGCTATAAGTACTATATATTAGAGTTATTTAGATTAGATTCTAAATTAATTTGGACTTACACAAGTCTAATTGGATTTATACACCAATCTCTATAAACCTATGTTGTTGGACCCAATAAAGAATTGATCAAGCCTAATGGTTTGGGTTTAGACACGTTTCAATTGCACTTAGCCATGAGTGTATTTAAATTAAGATGTGGAACTCATTTACACATGTTATCAATCAAGATTTTAGATCTATGATGAGTTGAATTAGAATTTCTTGATGCTATATATATATATATATATATATATATATATATATATATATATATATATATATATATAGATATATATATATATATATATATCATGAGTAAGATTACCTCTCCACCACTATCTACAATGACCTAATCTCTCTCTTGGAGTCCTCTTATTTCTTCTAACGATCAAGAAGAGAACTTGATGGCTAGAGAGAAGAATTCCCTCCCTCAACTCCAGCATCCTCGAGATCGTGCAACCTTCGACATCTCTTTCATGATGGAATCAGGTATGCTAAACCCTCATTTCCTTTGATCTTGATAAAGAGACTTTAGTTTATGCGTGAGGCTATTGCATATATGTATCTTATTTGGAATAATTATTAGATTCAACACTATATAGGTAAATACTTATTATATATCATAATTTCATATATAATACTTTGTGTTTAAGTAAATATTTTTATAAATGTTAAATCACTAACTCTTATGTTGTGCAAATGAAAATGAAGCTTCTTCATCATCCAATACTTGCATTTTGGATGAGGTGTTGGTATATGAATGCTTAGCTGAATGAATTTCGAGAAAATTTGGTAATGTAATTCTTATTTTCTTGTCATTCTCTTTATCGAATTATATTTTTCTATCTCTATTACTATTGAATAGTTTGCAAATGATTTTTTGATATATATTGCGCTTCGTTTTCATCTTAGTGTGAAATTACAAGGTTTTTTTATGGAAGCCACTTATGTTTCATGTATATGATTGTTAACATTTATCAGATTCATCGTTTAATAATTATCCAAATCTGCCTAATTTTGTTACACTATAATGCTTTATGTTGGTTGACATTCCTTCCTTTTTTGTTTCTTTCCTTCTGTGCAGTGGCACACAAAAAAAATGAGAGAGAAGCGAACTGCTGAGCTGGTTAAAACATTTGTAGAGAAAATGAACTCCAGATGGAAGCATCAGCCATTGAACGTACAAAAAGGTTCAACCCCATAGTTAAGGGAAAATACAACATATGCCTTTGTTGATGGATACTAGTTTAGATATTTGAAAGATTGATGTTTGTTGCATATTGGTACCAGCCCTTGTTTATTGCTTTGTTTCTTGAATCTAATGGTTCCCTGTACTTTTGCAGTTGGAATGCTCTGTTTCTGTATCAGTGTATCCTCTCAAGAGGAAAAATATGGATCCACATAAAATTAGATTGTTTGTTTTTGACTTGGTTGGCTCAACACAACCAAAAATATCTTGTTTGGTAAAAGATTAAGATTTGTGATTAGTTTGGTGTTTATTTTTTTTAAGGTAACTTTAGTGGATTAGATGAACATGAGGTGGGAGGATCAAAATAAAATTAGATTTCATTGTAATTTAATAGTGAATGTGCTGTTCTCTGTTCTCTTTTTTCTGGGTTTTGTTCTCTCTCTTTTTTTTTACTGTAATAGTGAACGTGCTAGCCCAAAAGCCCGTGGGCTGGATCAAACTGGAATGGGCAATATTTGAGCAGGCCAATACATGCCCATGCTAGCTCAAAGCCAGGGGCGGCTCAACCTCTAGGCGAATAAGGCAGTTGCCTAGGGCCCCCAAATATAATGGGGCCTCCAAAATTATAGTGTAAATTAGTATTTAACTAAAATAAGAAATATAATATATAAAAATTGTTTTTTATTCGTTCAACTGTGAAAGTACACCTAGAGGGGGGTGAATAGGTGTACCGCTAATCTAATGAACTAAATGCGAAAATTAAAACTAAATGCAATTACACTTAGTGTAACCAACGAGTGTAGCCGAATCCCCGGTGAAGGGCTCTGGACTAACTCCTCTTGATTCCTCTGAATAAGAGTTGGAGCGCTATATGAAGCTCTCGTGGTTAAGCACAAGTGAGGCACACAAATACACACGCATGTATATGATATGACAATATGAATCAATGCACAAAGTAATAGAGAGAGTAAGAGTCAATGGATTAAACGCAAACAACAAGATTTGTTTTGTGGTTCGAGCACCCAGCTCTACGTCCCCGCCTTCACCGAGAAGGATTTCCAATCCACTAACTTGTCCACCCAGGACTCCCACACAGGGAACCTTCACCGAGGATTTTGGGGCAATACAATAACCAGGAGTACCCAACTCCTCTCTCAACTAATACAACCTCTCACAAGAGGCAACACAATCACCACCTCACACAAGAGGGGTAGGCCCTTAGCTAAACAACCACAATCCACCTCTTCACAAAGAGGGATACAAATCCAACACCAACTCCACCTCTCACTAGAGGGAGCAACCACAACCTCAACCTCTACCAAAGAGGGAGCTAACCACCACTCCAAATCAACCTCTACCCAAGAGGGATACAACAAATAAGGAGGGTACAACACTTGGTGGTTTTCACAACCACAAACAAATTTTTCTCACAAATAAAAGATCCTAAATAGATAGGATAGAATGATATAGCTCAAGTGTGAAAAATCAAGAGTTTGAAAATCAAGAACTCAAAGAAAACTCTAGATAGAATTGAAAATGAAAATTAAACTAATTCCCAAAGAATTTTCTTTTCAAATGATTTTCCAACCCTTTTTAAAACAAAGCAAAGATCAAATCTTTTTAGCTCTAAAAACTCTTTTGAAATCTTGTATAAAATACTTGTAAATGGGAGAATTTTTCTTCTTAAAAGTCTTGACCAAATCTGGGCTCAAATGGGGTTTATATAACCCTTCAACAAAAACTAGCCCTTGCAGTCAATTATGGTCAGAATTGACCATCCGGTCGACCGGCCAACGGTCGAATTTTGACCGTTGCTAACTACGGTCGACCGCCCGGTCGACCGGGCCCAGAACCAGAGAGCAACAACTCTCTGGCCGTCGACCGCCCGGTCGACTGGAGCAACCCGAGAGTGGGTTGCTTTCAGTCGGTCGACCGACCCAAAGGACAGGCTGCGTGCACGTTTTTGTGCACGTCGGTCGACTGATCCGGTCGACCGACTCTGGGTCCGGTCGACCGCCAGAGCCTGGCAGAAACTATTTAGGGACTGAAAAACTTGATTTTTTTTTAATTCCTAAAAAATCCATAAATTCTTTAAAAATTCACAAAAATAGTTTTAGCATAATACATTGATATACAAACTTGTGTGAAAATTTTCAACACAAATTTCAAACTTTTTGAACCTTTTTATGTTAAGGAAATTTTGCCGAAAACTAAAATCCGTATTTTTCCAAACTTGGATTTTTCAAATGGAAATCCGATTTTTCCAAAACTCATCTAAATACAAAAACATGATATTTAAACAACTTTTAAGCATGTTGCATATGGATATAATCCAATATAAATGAAAAATATATATATCATTGTTTTTGACTTTAATTCTAAAAATATGTTTTGTTTAAATTACCAAAACATCAAACACATGCATAGGCATATCAAAATAAGTTTGTTTAAGATATGAAGCATACACGTATATAAAACATATCTAATATACATTTAAACAATGTAAATTTATATTGATACTATCTATTCATGAAAACCATGATCGGTTAAGCCAAACCGAAAAACCAATATCAAAACATGAAACGTGTGTGTGTTGTGAACTTGAGCATATCACATTATCTAGTCTTTACTAATGGATCTAAACACAAAAACTAAACTAAGGTACCGAAGTCTTCTTGACGAACTCCATCTTCAAGTCGACTCGATCCAAATCGTGATCCACCGAGCTTGACTCCAATGAGTGCTAGGTATGACTTTGTCGCTCGGGCTCTTGAATCACCATGTGAGAAGCTTCCAAAACATCTTTGTTGAAGCTAATCACCTAATATCTTGGTTAAGAATCTGAAAATAAACATCAAAAAATTATTAGTAAACATAACTACATGAGTTAATCATCATCAAAACTAGAATGGAAGGCCTCTGGGCCAACAATCTCTCCCTTTTTGATGATGACAAAACTCATGGAGTTATATATGCATGGATTAAAGTTAAGCTTCAAAGAAGCTCCCTCTTAACTCATGCATAGCAATAAAAATAAATATATACAATGAATACTAAACATGAATATGCATAAATATGCATGAATCAAACATATGTTTTAAAACTTTCTTTCCTTTTTGTTTAAACTCTCAAAATCATATTTTTCTCATAAACTCAATATATGCAAAAAACACAAATATGCATATATAAACTCTAAATCTTTCTCTCCCTTTTTGTCAATCATCAACAAAGGGTAAAATCAAAATAAAACTTTCTTGATACCAATTGAAAGAAAAATATATCAATTGAGTGCATCATGATATCAATGAAATATACCAATTGAAAGTACATAATTGAAAGTACACAATGTGGTATATAAAACAAATATAGATTTAAATACTAATTGATACCAATTGTAAATAAATACCAACTAAATACCAATTGTAAGTAAATAAATCATTTTGATCAATTCAATCAAACATTTTGATATCAATAAAACTCATTAATTGAAAGTAAAACTTGTAGGTATGCTTGATACCAATTTGAAAAGATTAGTACAATACCAATTGAAAGTAATTTTTCATTAAAAGCACATGATACCAAAAAATAATCAATATCCTTTTTCTTTTACCATAAAGTGTGGGAGTAGAAACCAAAACCAATTGAAAGGTGAAATACCAATCAAAAGTAGATACATGAATTTTCTCCCCCTTTATGAAATACCAATAAAATAATGCATAAGCTTGTATATGATACCAATTGAAACATAGTCAATTGAAATAAAATAGTCATTAAAGAGATCAGCTTAGCATAACTAAAATTTGTGCTCAAAGATATAGAGATATAGTAAGCACAAATAAAGCATATATATGTATGAAAAATTAAATACCAATCGAAATTGATACTATTTAAAATGAAAGCATACATATATAAAAACTAAACACATATGAGTATACAAATAGAATGTCAATAATGATATCAATTGAAAAGATCCAATGATACTAATTGAAAACACAATAAGATCAAGTGTATAACTCATATTACTTTTCCACCATTTCATGCACATGTTTAAAATGATTTTCAATATTAAGCATATAAGGCATGGTCGCCCAACCAACCGCCCATTAATGGATAGAGTTTTCAAAAATAGGTTTAAAAATATAGTATGTTTGAAAACTCTACCATGAGAAGCATACGAACTAGTTAAAAGAAAAATTTGTAAATTAGTACGAAATCCTTCAAGTAAGAATAAAACAAAATTATATTCCATGAAAACAATGTAAATCACATGATCACCAAACACTCAAATCTATAAAGCCCATATCATAGTCTCATGAAAATAAATCATGAGTAAACAAAAAAAAATGTGAGTGTACAAGTGTTATGTGAAACACATAATCATGAAAATATTCAATTAAGCTCAATTATGAAAATTCCTTAAAACATGAAAATCATCAAAAACGATTTAATCTTCAAGGCATATGTAAGTCATGTACAAACTAAAGAATACATACATATCCAAAACATAACGAGTCCACAAAAGTATATGCATGAAGGCAAGTGGCTCAAAGGATGTATATGTATAGAGAATAGTTTAGACAAAATAGACATATACATGAAGTTATACATATAAACATGAAAAATATGTATAAAATGGGAATACAAGTTAAATGCATGAATCATCAAAACTAAGCTATACTAGTACATCTAATAAGTACAAATGAGCATTTAAGCACAAACATGTAATAATCTATTTGTGGCTTACTAGTTGTACAAGTATAAATCTAAGTCTTAATGAAAACTAACATTTAAACATATATTCAAATCATGAAGCATCAAAACAAAAACTCATATGATCAATATATATATGCACATGCATTAGATCTAGGACATACACATTAGTTAATACAAAGTGAGAACACTAAATATAAATCCATATAAACATGGTGTCTCAAATAACTAAACATGTATATCACTAATCTAAATCTCATGGCATATAACATACTAATCATGAAACATCAAAACATGCTAAAAATGATGATATGAAAAGCATGTAAACAATAAATGGGAGTTGGAGATCGTTACCAAAACTGAAGAGGCAACCCTCCATTTCTCCAAAAGAAGGTGGTCCTCCCACCAACTTCCTTGAAAGTGGTGCATCCAAATTGTTCTCTTTAAGCTCGGAACGCATCCACCTCAAGGTACCGCCACTCTCACGTCATGCGAGAGCCCACACCTACATCAAATACAATAGGGTGATCTTTGCTACCCATACTCTTTTGGATCCATGGGGGTTAGATCCTTTCCTAACCCAAACAAACTTATTTGCTAAATTTACATCATGTATCTTATCAAAATAAAATTTAGTAAGGTGGCCCTTACGTCCACAATGTGTACAAGTGTACACCATACAAAGTGTGATGTGCATGAACGTGCGAAGCATGTGTATGCCGTGGAGGGTGTGCATGCAAAGATAGAACTTGTTTCTTTCAAAACATAGATTCCAACCGTGAGTGGTTCAAAACACAATGGCTCAAAGTGGAGTCCAAACAATCAACACTTTTCTTCAAAACATTTATATCATTTTTAATACTTGAAGATAAAGTGGAGCATGCAATAGGTGAGCTAGGTGAAACTACCCTAGCATGGCAAACATGCGTATCTATATCATTTTGTAAATAAATATTTTTCTTTAAACAAACTTCTAAATCCTTTGAAATTGAAGCAATTTTTATTTTCAAAGAATCATTCTCTTTTACAACAAAATCAAGTTTTGAAGTTATAGCTTTATTTTTTTAAAACTTCATTACAATCATTTTTAGATTTCAAAAATTCATTTTCCTTTAGGGCAAGGTCTAGTTGAGATTTAAGTGAGTCACGTTCACTAGAAATCTCTTCCTTCTCTTGCAAAAACAAATCTAGTTTTGAACATAAATCCTTATTTTCTTTATTAAGTTCAAAACTCTTCTTTTTCAAAAGATAATATTTTTTCAACAATTTTTCACATACAATAGATAGTTCTTCATTTAAAGTATTTGGATCCACATAATCATCACATGAAGAATAGCATCATTACTATCTAATTGAGTTTCCGAGTATACATCAAGGGAGTCATTTCCTTGGACCATGTAGCATTGTTACTTGAATTCTCCACTAGATTCCTTCTCCAGTATATTGGGCATTTGAAGCTCGGAGGAGGTCAACATGTTCCACACTGTAAAGGCGGAATCACAGTTAGAAACAATCATAAGATATTCTTTGTTTAGCGTGCTTCTAAGTGCCTCAAGGGCTTATGCATTGGCCTCTATATGCTTGCTATTACAAAGATAGGATTTCTTAGTAGCGGCAAGGAAAACATGCAAGCCTAGTGTAACACCCCGCTCCCCGAATACGTACTTAGTTGCGTATTCAGATTCTTTGATCGTATTGCCTTGGATTCGGATTTGTGAACTCGGAGTCAGCCCTACTCTGAACCGGGGACTCGATCCTAGTAGACTTCTCAATTTGATCTTTTTGTTATTCCAAATTGACCGATTTCAGTTTTAAATACTGTTTTCCAATATTTTGGATTTTCTATGATTTTCTGGAATTTTCCTGAATTAAGTTGAAATTCTTCAAAACCGGTGTCGACCAGTACCGCTGACCGATTCTCGGATTTTTAAATTACAAACGGAGTTGAATTTTAAGAAACAGCTTTCCAGTAACTTCTTAAAATCACCTTTTCTATCTAAACACTTTTTCTGAGAATTTTCTAAATTTATCAAAATTTCACTGGATTGGGTGTCGGCCAGTATCACTGGTTGATTCCAGGAATTTTAATTTACAATTGGAATCAAATTTCTAGATTCCGCTTTCATATTACTTCTTAGAATTATAATTTCTTCTTTCAGACATTTTCTGGGATTTTTCAGATTTTATCAAAATTCAGCCTACCCGGTGTAGACACCGATCCCAGTATATTCCAGGATTTTTATTTTGAAAATGAGATAGAATTTCTGAAAACCGATTTCATTAAAAGTCATTTTATAATATTTATAATTTTTGTGAATTTTTGGATAGCATTCCGAGATACTTCAATTTTTAGTCATTTCTGGAGTTTTCGGTATTTTCCCAGATACCGAGAACTTATCCAAGTTTTCCACTTCTCTATCTTTCCATATTTTTCTCTCTCTTCCTCAAACACGATCTTAGCCAGCCAGGTTCATCATTTAATGCAGCCACCCTCTCCATGCTGCATTAAATGCGTATGGGCTAATTCAACTCAAGTCAAATCCCCCATGCTTTGTCCTTTTCCTTTGAAACGCAGCTTCCTTGCGTTTTTCTCTGGACGCAGCCTTGAAGCTCCCGCGTTTGGCTCCATTTTGGCCTAAACGCAGCCTTGGGACCTTGCAAACGCCACACTCTTTGGAGGGAAGTGATGATGGGTTATTATTATAATGTTTCCTCCCTTTATATATATGCATCCCCTTCTCTCTCTTTCATTTTCCTTCATCCTTTTTGCCTCCTGCAAGCTCCAACAGCAAGCTCCATCTCCACCAAGCCCTTGGCCGGCCATCACAACCCCTTACCTTCACCATTTTTCCACTAGCTCCTCCATCTTCTTCTCCTCCATATTCTCCACCCTTTTCCAACCACTAACTCCTTCTTCTTCAACTTCTTTCACCAAGAGACACCCAAAGAACCCATCACCTCCATAAAACTTCATCACCATTTCCACCACCCCCTGCACCACCGTAGCCACCACCAAGCATACCACCTTCACCTCCTCGTCGACCTCTTTCTAACGGACTATAGATTCGCTCCCCGCAACATCGTTTGCAAAATCTCATTTTGCCAAATTGCACTAGACTTGCACCCTCAAACTCTCTTCCTTCATTTGTGAGGACCGGCCACTCCTTTTGGATTGGGGCCGCGTTCTTCTTCGTTGACAAGACTCTGGGCCGGTACCCTCCTTTTGGGTTGGGGCCGAGCTTTATCACCGTTGATTTTCCGGTAATCGTTTCGGTAACAAACCTGGCAAAGAACTCATCTTCCTCACTTGTCATTTTACTTGTATTTTTATATCAACAACCACAACCCTCAAAAGCCAGTTTTGTTCTCCGTCTGCCCACTTTCCCGCGTCTGCTCACTTTTCCGCGTCTGCTCACTTTCCCGCGTCTGCTCACTTTTCCGCGTCTGCCCACTTTCCCGCGTCTGCCCACTTTCCCGCGTCTGCTCACTTTTCCGCGTCTGCTCACTTTCCCGCGTCTGCCCACTTTCCCGCGTCTGCTCACTTTTCCGCGTCTGCTCACTTTTCCGCGTCTGCTCACTTTCCCGCGTCTGCCCACTTTCCCGCGTCTGCTCACTTTCCCGCGTCTGCTCACTTTCCCGCGTCTGCCCACTTTCCCGCGTCTGCCCACTTTCCCGCGTCTGCTCACTTTTCCGCGTCTGCTCACTTTCCCGCGTCTGCTCACTTTCCCGCGTCTGCTCACTTTTCCGCGTCTGCCCACTTTCCCGCGTCTGCTCACTTTTCCGCGTCTGCTCACTTTTCCGCGTCTGCCCACTTTCCCGCGTCTGCTCACTTTTCCGCGTCTGCCCACTTTCCCGCGTCTGCCCACTTTCCCGCGTCTGCTCACTTTTCCGCGTCTGCTCACTTTCCCGCGTCTGCTCACTTTTCCGCGTCTGCTCACTTTCCCGCGTCTGCTCACTTTTCCGCGTCTGCTCACTTTCCCGCGTCTGCCCACTTTCCCGCGTCTGTAACCCCGCGTCTTCATCCTCACCTTACTGATTCATCCTTCTCCTCCTCTTTTTAATATATATAATCGCGTTGGTTACTTAAATTCTGGAACTTGGGATTTCCCGGTGTTACTTGAAGTTTTAGGCGAGTGATCTCGCTATCTTCTTGTCTTACTATTTTATTGGTTATGCGAGTGTCCTCGCTCTCGCCTCCATTTGGGTTTCCCCGCTTCGTCGGGTCGACATATAATTTATTCTATGTTTCCATGTATTTTGTATTGGGCTGAGTCCCTGTATCTGTGTATGGCCGAGTGCCAATATCTGGACATGTATTGCTCTGTGACGAATGCTTGTACTAGGGTAGTTTCCTTCTTGTCCATATACCATGCCTGTGATGTATTGTACTGCCTTATACCATACTTGGCTTCCGGACCCTTCAACCTCCGGTCACTCACTATCTCGAAAGAGAGGTGATTGGGACCGGCAGGTCTCTCAGTTCAGCCTCCGGTCCCTCACTGTCTCGAAAGAGGCGTGATTGGGATCGTCAGGTTTCTCAGCTCCGCCTGGTGAGCATGCTTAGCGCTCAGTGCTTTATTCACTAAATTCGTTTAGGCGAGTTACTGCCGGATTCTCTACTCGTATCTTAATCCGAGTATCCCGGTAACCTCGCAGAACACATTAGTGTCTAAGCTCTGTTCGCTGCTTGTGCCTCCAGCTTGTTCAGCTCCGCCTGGTTATCATGATCAGCGTTCAGCACTTTACCACTAGATTCGTCTAGGCGAGTTGCTGCCGGATTTACCGCTCGTACTTCAGTCGAGTCGTCCCGGTAACCTCGCCAGACGCTCCAGTGTTAAATACTGTTTGCTGTCTGTACTTCCAGTTTGCTCAGCTCCGCTTTGTTGTGCTCAGCTACTATTCTACCACCGTGTCATTTCTTCATACCTGTCATTTATGCATGTTACTATTTAACACATGTATATCACCTGTCAACTGATTTGCTATCACCTAACACCTGACATGATACTACTGGGCAAGGTCCCTTGTTATGACATGACTTGCCACCGGATTGTTATCAATCTCTTGACATGACTGGTTACCTGTCTAATATCACCCTCCTGTCATGCTATCACTTAACACCCAGCATGATATACTCGACTCTCATGATTATCACGATAACGGGAATGATGACCTGACATCTTGATAAGTACAAACTGTACTCCTGTTACACATGTGATACATTATAGTACGAACCAGTACTCCTGAGATACATGTATTCCTGACTTGCTCTTGCTCATTCCCGGAATCTGATAATCATCTAATAAATCATAAAACTGGACAACTTGCATCGGGTCGGGGGAAACTCGCGGCTATCAATATGTGTTCGTGTTTACAGTGGTATTAGGCATGTTGTGCAACTAAAACTTCCGGTCTGACCTGTGGGCCTCCAGGCGACCGAGGGGAGTGCTGGCTCCCTCCTTCTTGGTACCATCATGATAAGGGCATAATGTAAGACCCTCCTGAAGCCTTGCGGCTGGTTCCATACTCCAGCGATGGAACGTCCTGGGTCGTGGTCCCGGGCATGTACGGGACCCACTGTAAACATAGTTCGTTGATACCCCCGCTGGTTTCCAATAACAACCTTGCTTTACTCGGATGTGGATCTATGTGTGCTGGGACGCTAGTACACATATCTAGACATCAGGGTAAGACGAGTAATAATAAAGTGTCAAGATAATAACCGGCTCTTTAAGTTGTAAGTAGAGGTATGTGGAATGGGACGCATACCGAAGCCTGCGACTTAAACGGCTATGAATCTGTGATATGCCTCACCATATTTGCTTGTACTGGTTTTACATCGGATTTCCGGTTTTATGGTTATTATTATATTAGCTGCTCATGCTCTGCTTTATCCCTTGTATCCACCTGCCTCCTGTTCATTTTCTTATCATGCCCTGAGTGCAGTCTGGTTGTATGTGCTTAGATTATGGTGACATAAGATAAGGGTATATAGATGAGGGTTTCCTTGTTTGGATTATTCCTTCGACGTACTAGTCTTATGGAGCCGTGATCTGAAACCATACAATCAGATTTGCTCGCCCTCGGCTTTATTTGATTTATCGCTTTACTTATACTTACCCTTGTTCGCCACTTGGCTTTGTATCACCACTCGCCTGGGGAGTTTCATCTGACTCCCCTGGATCCTCATGTCCAGGTCATGGAGCTTGGAGCGTGTGGATTCTCCCAGTTGCTGATCAGAGTGGCGCAGCGGAAGCGTGGATCTCTAGCAGACCATTCAGAGCTCTATCCTTCCAGGCCCCCCTGTGTGCCTCTCGAGTTTTCCTTTTGTAAACTCGTGAGTGCCTGTGTACTGTTCATACTTGTACATCTCTTTGTAATCTCGCAATTGCGCATGTAAGTGATGTAATATTCATGTAATATTGGATCACCTCTGGTGATAACTTTGTAATTGTACTCCTATGTTGGAATGTATAATGCACCACTTGCTTCCGTACTCTGATTCTTGCCTGTACTGATGCTTAGCGTATATACGTGAAGGTACTTCTGACTTGCGTATATACGTTGCAGTAATGTCTCCGTATCCGCCAGGAACGGGGCGTTACAGGTTGGTATCAGAGCTTAGGCTCTCACCTCCTCAGTACGTCCAGACGGCAAATTAATGGTAAAGAATTTGCAACTGGAATGCATGAGTCTTGGTTATACAATCCAACTACAAGTACAAAGTTATCCATTCTCTCTTGATAATCTTATCCTTGAATTCTGAAGTTCTCCCATCCTTTCATACTTCAGTTTCTTGTTATTCTTGGACCAACTCGGACATGAAAAGATGAGGAAATCATAACGGTTCTGGTTCTTCCTAGGGTAACCCTAACGGAGAAAATCTTGATTTGAGACTATTTCTGTAAGATATGATGATACACGATCAAGTACAGATGAAGGTCCCGCACCAAGGATCATTGGTTGCACTCCGGGAACAGAAGCCAGGCGACATGTTGGATTTCAGGAAATTACAGCCGGCAATCTTTTCAAGCATGGAGAAGCCCTGGATGCATAGCAGTGGTCAGTAAACCTGATGGATCTTCTAAGTCAACTTGGGTCCCTGACGAGAACTAGGTGAAAATGATCAAGATTCAGTTAGAAGATGTAGCCTGGATGTAGTAGTTGGCGGAAGCAGCGAGACTGGGGAAGCCCAACACTTGGGACTAGTTCTCGAAGGATTTTTATAGGAAGATTCTTCTCTGTAATAGCCCAGGAAGA
The DNA here is from genome assembly GCA_038442645.1 of Agave tequilana. Lineage (NCBI taxonomy): Eukaryota > Viridiplantae > Streptophyta > Magnoliopsida > Asparagales > Asparagaceae > Agave > Agave tequilana. Next base: position 223,761 of record JAVJIF010000487.1, on the reverse strand, counting down.
AATGAAAGAATGATTTATCAAATTGCGGTAGGGAGATTGGATTGTAAATAAGTACACTGCAAAATTCCTAAGGTATAGTCGGTCGGTGTTTCACATGGTGGCCGACAAGGAGAACCGAGCAAGCAATATCTTAGTGAGAAATGAAGATGAAGAGCAGGATGTTTCTTATCCCCAAGCAGCCCAAGGAGTATTCTCAAGTTCTTTTGTCATCATTCGGGAAGTGGAATGGACCCAGAGAAGAAAGATTAGGATGAGTTGCAGATGAAGTTGGTGAAGAGACCCTCTTAATTGATGGAAGTTGAAGGCTCAGACAGGCCTCTGGATGCCCTACTAGCTAAGCCATCCCTCCAACCCTGCCCTCAACATATGACCGGTGGATATTGTCTGGAGTCGGGCATCTACAACACAACCACCAGAAAGATTATGAATTATGTTGTAAAGTAACTGTCTGTTCAAGGAGACAGAGAACATCGCACTAATCAGATCAACTCATCCATTATTACCATTGGGAAGGAATCCAGGACCTACTGGCAGAATAATCTCGCTTCATCCCCAGCATCAAGCATGGAGTCATACACAAAAGAGACCAAGAGTTAGGACACATGGTAAGGGAAGCAAGCATATAATCTGACTGAAGAGGAAGTCAGGATGCTCCATATGATGGAGTGAGAACAGGAAGGGCACCCTATATCTGAAAAAGGAACCCTGAAAGGACTGACCGTAACTATTTATCCCCATTTTTAGCATGTCCGGGAGTTGGTAAACCTCTCTATATCATATCCTCCTCATTGTCCTATCACCATCAATCCTAGTCCGTCCTATCTTTCTCCCTATTTCGTGATTCCTATCTCTTCTATTTTGCTATTCTGGTTTTTATAATCTTTATAATCTTTATGCCAACTTAAGATATGTGTTGACTAGTGAGGTGACAGCAGGGCAGATATGGTTCGTTCTCATTATGTTCTGGCATTCCTTGACTCTGGTATATCACACTATCTTATATTGGGTAGATCTTCGGTCTTGCATTATATTCTTATATTTATGGATACATCATGGGAGACTAGTACATCAAGCAGAGTAGTCGTCACTTATATAGTCAGATAGATTGCATCATTTCATGGGGAGTGTTAGTATATAACAGTGTTTCAGAATCAGGACTTCTGGCAGTTTTTATTGATTTGGTGGACCATAGGCTCCGCTAGCCTCGCTAAGCGAGGGTCGTGTTCTAGTCACCCGTGAACCTAACCGGGTGTGGGCTTTGCTGCACCCTGGTGCTTAGCATTTAGCGTTGTGTTACGCGCTGGCTTTGCCACGTGAGCTTCGTCATATGCGAGCCTCGTAGAGCATTAGCCTCGCTGCACCCTAATGTTTAACACCTGAGCTGTGCTACGCGATGGCCTCACCTAGGCTTGCTTGGCCAGTGACTAGTTCCTTCAGTGCTTAGCACTCTAGCCGTTCCTCGGATTTCTTCTGCCTAGCGTGCTTTCATGGATCCGCGGAACAAGGTTTTATCGCTGTATCTGAGTTATCGCCATGATCCTTGTCAATGATCCATTCCACCAATCTTGCAGGACTCAGATTATCTTCTACATGTTCCATCTGCAGTCGGGTTACCATTCGGAAGTCAGTATTCAGAATTCTTTAGGGTCATTTTATATTCTTGGTTATGTCTTTCAGAGTTAACAACGCCCAGTATGCAGAAATTCTTAATTATTGGTCTTCTTGGTTCATGCTTAGTATTATCAGAGTTTTCTTTACCTAGGATATTCTGGTCTATACTCGGGGAATTATTATGTATGCAGCACATCAGAAATTCTACTGCAGACTCTTTATCAAGAACAACATCATGCCATGCAGGGTTTTGTATTATATTACGGATTTCAGCAATACGGATTTCTATGGATTTCATCAGCTTTGGTTCATAGTCTGATCGAAGTATTATTGATTATCTCTCCAAGTCAGCTCACTTTATATTATTCAAAATGGGTTAGTCTTTTGAAGTTCTGGCAGTGTTCTTTTATAAACAGACATCAGATCAGTATTATTATGGCACCGTCAGAGGTTGGATGTATACGGCAGAAGTGCAGAGATGCTTTAGTCCTGAGTTAGTTGTTCAGTCGATTTGGGGAGAACAGCTCATAGTTATCCATATCTTGATTGGCATAATCTTCATTCCTATCTTTTTGTGTTCATTTCACCCCTTATCGAAATTGCGAGGACGCAATTTTTTGTAAGGTGGATGGAGTGTAACACCCCGCTCCCCGAATACGTACTTAGTTGCGTATTCAGATTCTTTGATCGTATTGCCTTGGATTCGGATTTGTGAACTCGGAGTCAGCCCTACTCTGAACCGGGGACTCGATCCTAGTAGACTTCTCAATTTGATCTTTTTGTTATTCCAAATTGACCGATTTCAGTTTTAAATACTGTTTTCCAATATTTTGGATTTTCTATGATTTTCTGGAATTTTCCTGAATTAAGTTGAAATTCTTCAAAACCGGTGTCGACCAGTACCGCTGACCGATTCTCGGATTTTTAAATTACAAACGGAGTTGAATTTTAAGAAACAGCTTTCCAGTAACTTCTTAAAATCACCTTTTCTATCTAAACACTTTTTCTGAGAATTTTCTAAATTTATCAAAATTTCACTGGATTGGGTGTCGGCCAGTATCACTGGTTGATTCCAGGAATTTTAATTTACAATTGGAATCAAATTTCTAGATTCCGCTTTCATATTACTTCTTAGAATTATAATTTCTTCTTTCAGACATTTTCTGGGATTTTTCAGATTTTATCAAAATTCAGCCTACCCGTGTAGACACCGATCCCAGTATATTCCAGGATTTTTATTTTGAAAATGAGATAGAATTTCTGAAAACTGATTTCATTAAAAGTCATTTTATAATATTTATAATTTTTGTGAATTTTTAGATAGCATTCCGAGATACTTCAATTTTTAGTCATTTCTGGAGTTTTCGGTATTTTCCCAGATACCGAGAACTTATCCAAGTTTTCCACTTCTCTATCTTTCCATATTTTTCTCTCTCTTCCTCAAACACGATCTTAGCCAGCCAGGTTCATCATTTAATGCAGCCACCCTCTCCATGCTGCATTAAATGCGTATGGGCTAATTCAACTCAAGTCAAATCCCCCATGCTTTGTCCTTTTCCTTTGAAACGCAGCTTCCTTGCGTTTTTCTCTGGACGCAGCCTTGAAGCTCCCGCGTTTGGCTCCATTTTGGCCTAAACGCAGCCTTGGGACCTTGCAAACGCCACACTCTTTGGAGGGAAGTGATGATGGGTTATTATTATAATGTTTCCTCCCTTTATATATATGCATCCCCTTCTCTCTCTTTCATTTTCCTTCATCCTTTTTGCCTCCTGCAAGCTCCAACAGCAAGCTCCATCTCCACCAAGCCCTTGGCCGGCCATCACAACCCTTTACCTTCACCATTTTTCCACTAGCTCCTCCATCTTCTTCTCCTCCATATTCTCCACCCTTTTCCAACCACTAACTCCTTCTTCTTCAACTTCTTTCACCAAGAGACACCCAAGAACCCATCACCTCCATAAAACTTCATCACCATTTCCACCACCCCCTGCACCACCGTAGCCACCACCAAGCATACCACCTTCACCTCCTCGTCGACCTCTTTCTAACGGACTATAGATTCGCTCCCCGCAACATCGTTTGCAAAATCTCATTTTGCCAAATTGCACTAGACTTGCACCCTCAAACTCTCTTCCTTCATTTGTGAGGACCGGCCACTCCTTTTGGATTGGGGCCGCGTTCTTCTTCGTTGACAAGACTCTGGGCCGGTACCCTCCTTTTGGGTTGGGGCCGAGCTTTATCACCGTTGATTTTCCGGTAATCGTTTCGGTAACAAACCTGGCAAAGAACTCATCTTCCTCACTTGTCATTTTACTTGTATTTTTATATCAACAACCACAACCCTCAAAAGCCAGTTTTGTTCTCCGTCTGCCCACTTTCCCGCGTCTGCTCACTTTTCCGCGTCTGCTCACTTTCCCGCGTCTGCTCACTTTTCCGCGTCTGCCCACTTTCCCGCGTCTGCTCACTTTTCCGCGTCTGCCCACTTTCCCGCGTCTGCTCACTTTTCCGCGTCTGCTCACTTTCCCGCGTCTGCCCACTTTCCCGCGTCTGCTCACTTTCCCGCGTCTGCTCACTTTTCCGCGTCTGCTCACTTTCCCGCGTCTGCCCACTTTCCCGCGTCTGCTCACTTTCCCGCGTCTGCTCACTTTCCCGCGTCTGCCCACTTTCCCGCGTCTGCCCACTTTCCCGCGTCTGCCCACTTTCCCGCGTCTGCTCACTTTTCCGCGTCTGCCCACTTTCCCGCGTCTGCTCACTTTTCCGCGTCTGCTCACTTTTCCGCGTCTGCCCACTTTCCCGCGTCTGCTCACTTTTCCGCGTCTGCTCACTTTCCCGCGTCTGCCCACTTTCCCGCGTCTGCTCACTTTTCCGCGTCTGCTCACTTTCCCGCGTCTGCTCACTTTTCCGCGTCTGCTCACTTTCCCGCGTCTGCTCACTTTTCCGCGTCTGCTCACTTTCCCGCGTCTGCCCACTTTCCCGCGTCTGTAACCCCGCGTCTTCATCCTCACCTTACTGATTCATCCTTCTCCTCCTCTTTTTAATATATATAATCGCGTTGGTTACTTAAATTCTGGAACTTGGGATTTCCCGGTGTTACTTGAAGTTTTAGGCGAGTGATCTCGCTATCTTCTTGTCTTACTATTTTATTGGTTATGCGAGTGTCCTCGCTCTCGCCTCCATTTGGGTTTCCCGCTTCGTCGGGTCGACATATAATTTATTCTATGTTTCCATGTATTTTGTATTGGGCTGAGTCCCTGTATCTGTGTATGGCCGAGTGCCAATATCTGGACATGTATTGCTCTGTGACGAATGCTTGTACTAGGGTAGTTTCCTTCTTGTCCATATACCATGCCTGTGATGTATTGTACTGCCTTATACCATACTTGGCTTCCGGACCCTTCAACCTCCGGTCACTCACTATCTCGAAAGAGAGGTGATTGGGACCGGCAGGTCTCTCAGTTCAGCCTCCGTCCCTCACTGTCTCGAAAGAGGCGTGATTGGGATCGTCAGGTTTCTCAGCTCCGCCTGGTGAGCATGCTTAGCGCTCAGTGCTTTATTCACTAAATTCGTTTAGGCGAGTTGCTGCCGGATTCTCTACTCGTATCTTAATCCGAGTATCCCGGTAACCTCGCAGAACACATTAGTGTCTAAGCTCTGTTCGCTGCTTGTGCCTCCAGCTTGTTCAGCTCCGCCTGGTTATCATGATCAGCGTTCAGCACTTTACCACTAGATTCGTCTAGGCGAGTTGCTGCCGGATTTACCGCTCGTACTTCAGTCGAGTCGTCCCGGTAACCTCGCCAGACGCTCCAGTGTTAAATACTGTTTGCTGTCTGTACTTCCAGTTTGCTCAGCTCCGCTTTGTTGTGCTCAGCTACTATTCTACCACCGTGTCATTTCTTCATACCTGTCATTTATGCATGTTACTATTTAACACATGTATATCACCTGTCAACTGATTTGCTATCACCTAACACCTGACATGATACTACTGGGCAAGGTCCCTTGTTATGACATGACTTGCCACCGGATTGTTATCAATCTCTTGACATGACTGGTTACCTGTCTAATATCACCCTCCTGTCATGCTATCACTTAACACCCAGCATGATATACTCGACTCTCATGATTATCACGATAACGGGAATGATGACCTGACATCTTGATAAGTACAAACTGTACTCCTGTTACACATGTGATACATTATAGTACGAACCAGTACTCCTGAGATACATGTATTCCTGACTTGCTCTTGCTCATTCCCGGAATCTGATAATCATCTAATAAATCATAAAACTGGACAACTTGCATCGGGTCGGGGGAAACTCGCGGCTATCAATATGTGTTCGTGTTTACAGTGGTATTAGGCATGTTGTGCAACTAAAACTTCCGGTCTGACCTGTGGGCCTCCAGGCGACCGAGGGGAGTGCTGGCTCCCTCCTTCTTGGTACCATCATGATAAGGGCATAATGTAAGACCCTCCTGAAGCCTTGCGGCTGGTTCCATACTCCAGCGATGGAACGTCCTGGGTCGTGGTCCCGGGCATGTACGGGACCCACTGTAAACATAGTTCGTTGATACCCCCGCTGGTTTCCAATAACAACCTTTCTTTACTCGGATGTGGATCTATGTGTGCTGGGACGCTAGTACACATATCTAGACATCAGGGTAAGACGAGTAATAATAAAGTGTCAAGATAATAACCGGCTCTTTAAGTTGTAAGTAGAGGTATGTGGAATGGGACGCATACCGAAGCCTGCGACTTAAACGGCTATGAATCTGTGATATGCCTCACCATATTTGCTTGTACTGGTTTTACATCGGATTTCCGGTTTTATGGTTATTATTATATTAGCTGCTCATGCTCTGCTTTATCCCTTGTATCCACCTGCCTCCTGTTCATTTTCTTATCATGCCCTGAGTGCAGTCTGGTTGTATGTGCTTAGATTATGGTGACATAAGATAAGGGTATATAGATGAGGGTTTCCTTGTTTGGATTATTCCTTCGACGTACTAGTCTTATGGAGCCGTGATCTGAAACCATACAATCAGATTTGCTCGCCCTCGGCTTTATTTGATTTATCGCTTTACTTATACTTACCCTTGTTCGCCACTTGGCTTTGTATCACCACTCGCCTGGGGAGTTTCATCTGACTCCCCTGGATCCTCATGTCCAGGTCATGGAGCTTGGAGCGTGTGGATTCTCCCAGTTGCTGATCAGAGTGGCGCAGCGGAAGCGTGGATCTCTAGCAGACCATTCAGAGCTCTATCCTTCCAGGCCCCCCTGTGTGCCTCTCGAGTTTTCCTTTTGTAAACTCGTGAGTGCCTGTGTACTGTTCATACTTGTACATCTCTTTGTAATCTCGCAATTGCGCATGTAAGTGATGTAATATTCATGTAATATTGGATCACCTCTGGTGATAACTTTGTAATTGTACTCCTATGTTGGAATGTATAATGCACCACTTGCTTCCGTACTCTGATTCTTGCCTGTACTGATGCTTAGCGTATATACGTGAAGGTACTTCTGACTTGCGTATATACGTTGCAGTAATGTCTCCGTATCCGCCAGGAACGGGGCGTTACACCTAGGGTTATCAAGTACATGGACATCCTAAATTTTCTCATGTTAATGTTGGAGACATCAAACATGGGAGGTGACAAGCACTCCATGGGTGTGTGTAAACAATATATGTGTGCAAAAATAAATGATAGATTAGCTAGTCAAGATCACACTCCTAGGTGGTTAAACCAAATATCAGGAGCGTAGGCTCTGATACCAATTGAAAGTACACCTAGAGGGGGTGAATAGGTGTACCGCTAATCTAATAAACTAAATGCGAAAATTAAAACTAAATATAACTACACTTAGTGCAACCAACGAGTGTAGCCGAATTCCCGGTGAAGGGTTCTGGACTAACTCCTCTTGATTCCTCTGAATATGAGTTGAGGCGCTATATGAAGCTCTCGTGGTTAAGCACAAGTGAGGCACACAAACACACAAGCATGTATATGATATGGCAATATGAATCAATGCACAAAGTAATAGAGAGAGTAAGAGTCAAAGAATTAAACGCAAACAACAATGTTTGTTTCGAGGTTCGAGCACCCAGCTCTACGTCCCCGCCTTCACCGAGAAGGATTTCCAATCCACTAACTTGTCCACCCAGGACTCCCACACAGGGAACCTCCACCGAGGATTTTGGGGCAATACAATAACCAGGAGTATCCAACTCCTCTCTCAACCAATACAACCTCTCACAAGAGGCAACACAATCACCACCTCACACAAGAGGGGTATGCCCTTAGCCAAACAACCACAATCCACCTATTCACAAAGAGGGATACAAATCCAACACCAATTCCACCTCTCACTAGAGGGAGCAAACCACAACCTCAACCTCTACCAAAGAGGGAGCTAACCACCACTCCAAATCAACCTCTACCCAAGAGGGATACAACAAATAAGGAGGGTACAACACTTGGTGGTTTCCACAGCCACAAACAAATTTTTCTCACAAATAAAAGATCCTAAATAGATAGGATAGAATGATATAGCTCAAGTGTGGAAAACCAAGAGTTTAGAAATCAAGAACTCAAAGAAAAACTCTAGATAGAATTGAAAATGAAAATCAAACTAATTCCCAAAGAATATTCTTTTCAAATGATTTTTCAACCCTTTTTAAAACAAATCAATGATCAAATCTTTTTAGCTCTAAAAACTCTTTTGAAATCTTGTATAAAACATTGTAGATAGGAGAATTTTTCTTCATAAAAGTCTTGACCAAATCTGGGCTCAAATGGGGGTTATATAACCCTTAAACAAAAACTAGCCGTTGCAGCCAATTATGGTTAGAATTGACCATCCAGTCGATCGGCCGGTCGACCGGCCAACGGTTAAATTTTGACCGTTGCCAACTACCGGTCGACCGAGGTCGACCGGGTCCTGAATCAGAGAGCAACGGCTCTCTGGCCGATCGACCGCCCGGTCGAGCGGAGCAACCCGAGAGTGGGTTGCTTTCAGTCGGTCGACCGTTCGGTCGACCGGCCCAAAGGGAAGGCTGCGTGCACGTTTTTGTGCACGTCGGTCGATCGGTCCGGTCGATCGACTCTGGGTCCGGTCGACCGCCAGAGCCTGGCAGAAACTATTTAGGGACTGAAAAACTTGATTTTTTAATTCCTAAAAAAATCCCATAAATTCTCTAAAAATCCAAAAAAATAGTTTTAGCGTAATACATTGATATACAAACTTGTGTGAAAAATTTCAACACAAATTTCAAACTTTTTGAACCATTTTTGTGTTAAGAAAATTTTGCCAAAAACCAAAATCCATATTTTTTCAAACTTGGATTTTTCAAATGGAAATCCGATTTTTCCAAAACTCATCCAAATACAAAAACATGATATCTAAACAACTTTTAAGCATGTTGCATATGGATATAATCCAATATACATGAAACATATATATATATATATATATATATATATATATATATATATATATATATATATATATCATTGTTTTTTACTTTAATTTCAAAAATATGTTTTGTTTAAAATACCAAAACATCAAACACATGAATAGGCATATCAAAATAAGTTTGTTTAAGATATGAAGCATACATGTATGTAGAACATATCTAATATACATTTAAACAATGTAAACTTGTATTGATAATATCTATTCATGAAAACCAAGATCGGTTAAACTAAAACCGAAAAAACCAATATCAAAACATGAAACGTGTGTGTGTTGTGAACTTGAGCATATCACACTATCTAGTCTTTACAAATGGATCTAAATACAAAAACTAAACTAAGGTACCGAAGTCTTCTTGACGAACTCCGTCTTCAAGTCGACTCGATCCAAACCGTGATCCACTGAGCTTGACTCCAATGAGTGCTAGGTATGACTTTGTCGCTCGGGCTCTTGAATCATCATGTGAGAAGCTTCCAAAATATCTTTGTTGAAGCTAATCACCTACTAATATCTTGGTTAAGAATCTGAAACTAAACATCACAAGATTATTAGTAAACATAACTACATGAGTTAATCATCATCAAAACTAGAGTGGAAGGCCTCTGAGCCAACAAACTGGGCGTGCCGGAGTGGTTATCGAACATGACTAGAAATTGTGTGGGCTTTGCCTGCGTGAATTCGAATCCTGTCAGCATGAGTCTCTTCCACTTTCCTAAGCTAATATCCTTCACTCCCTATAACTATTTAATTATAATTAAAGAGGAGTCTCTTCCACTTCCTCAACTGTCTTTTTCACTCTCCCTAACTATTTAATTATAATTAGAAAATTTTTCAAAATTAAAACTCTCTCTCTGTGCAGCCTTGTTCTTCACCGCCTCCGTCACCCAGGCCTCAGACTGACGACAGGGCCTGCAACTGCTCTATAGAAAAAAAATACGTTAACAAACTTGAATACAAAAACTTGATTAAAAATTTTGCATCTAAAAAACTAGAAGAATTATTTTTCAATAAAATATTGATTAAATAAAATATTAGTTAATATTAATTACTTTTTTAAAGTATATTTTAAAAAGGGCCATTTGAAATTTTCGCCTAAGGTCTCTCTAAAAATTGAGCCGCTCTTGCTCAAAGCCTATCCATTTCAGTTTGAGTCAACTTTGACTCATCCCGGCCCGGCCCGACGCCCATTCTCACCCCCTAGAAAACTTGGACAAGCTGAAGATTTCAACATGGAGCGTGCTTGATATATTGATCATGACTATGGTTGGTTTGTGTGCTCTTTCTTGTATTAGCACAAATAGAACCACCTTCTCCTAGTTTGCATAAAATGGAAGAAAGAGATTGTCCCAATCGAAATCATCATTCTTGGGTTCCCCCTTCTTTTCTCAACATTTTTATTTTTTGAGTAATAAGGTGGATAACTCTGACCCTTCTACTTGTGACTAGAAGTAGCCATCATTATCAACCACTAATCAAATGTCAACCATCTTATAAGGAGAGCTTTATGTGAAAGAAAGGGCCTTGCAATCATGAAGCCTAAAAGGTTAATTGGGAGAACTAGGACTTGTGTTTCTTCCACACAGTAGTATTTAAACTCATTTGATTAAGCAGGGCAGCCACTCTTGAAGGAAAAAAATACCTTATAGGATTAAGTAGCCAAGCAACAGGCAATGAGTGCACTACTTTATATGACTCTTGAAACCAGCAATAAAATGGTGGACTGCCTTCGATGGAAAATGATGAGGCTCTAATTCATGGAGAGAGGTCTTGGAAGTTTTAGAGAATCTAATAGTCCTGTAAAACAATCAAGGGTTCGCGTCATCCGATTTGGCCCGGCGATGGCCCTCCGACGCTCAAGTCATTATCTAATCTTAGAGAAGAAAGAGAGATGACTGAGACTGATGAGAAGAAGATACCTCTGGAAAAAGTTTGGACCCGTATTTTTAGAATAAGAGATGCCTAGAGATAGATTGGAGAGACCCGCCACGTCAGCATTGCCATACGGTAAGTTCTCTGAGTTACTGTAGGATATGGTCGAACATTAAAGGTACTGTTGGGTTCTATATTTCGATCAATTGAGTGAAATGAATTTTTCGCTAACTTGGCCTCAACACAAATCTCATACTTGCGAATTTCTTCCAAGTTGAGTTTAGAAATATATCCTAGATTAGACAAGTTTTTTAATGACTTGTAATTTACATGCCCTAATCTAGTATGCCATAAAGTAGGAGACTCAAGCAAATAAACAGAAGATTTTGCTTTATTTATAAGTTTCGGGTACAAATACACAGACTTTTTATCCACCACTGCAACATTGGCTTTAAAAAGTCCATCAACAAGATAACCCTTTCCCACATACATCCCACCCTTAGTAAGTACAAATTTATCTGATTTAAAAACCATTCTAAATCCTTTCTTACTAAGTATTGATCCAGAAATCAGATTCTTGCGGATATCTGGAACATGTAGCACATCGTTCAGAGTAAGCTCTTTTCCAGACGTCCACTTCAGGATGGCCTTGCCTTTTCCTTCAACCTTGGAGACGACTGAGTTTCCCATGAATAGTTATTCATCTTGCTCTAGTTTTTGGTATTCAGAAAATAATAATTTCTCAAAGTAGATGTGCCGAGTAGCCCCAGTTTCTACCCACCAATCCTTATTGTTGGTAGTCAGATTCACTTTTGGCACTACAGCTGAAAGGCTTGGCAACACATGGTCGGTCAAGTTTCCATGTGGATGATTTTTTCTTGTTCTTTTTAAGACGGCTGCGACATTCATTCGCCTTATGCTCTTCTTTATTACAGATGTAGCAGGTTCCCTTGAAGTGCATGTTCTTTCCTTCTTGAACCTTACCTTTGTACCCTTGGGCAGTCTTCTTCCGTTTTAAGCCTTTGGAAGTAGACGCTTTCCCCTTTGAGTTTTCGATCACATTGGCCTTGGCTTCATAGGAGTTCTTACTGCTCCTTTTCTCGGACTTTCGGTTGTCCTCCTCAATTCGAAGCCTCACAATGAGATCTTTCAACTTCAGCTCTTTTCGCTTGTGCTTCAGGTAGTTCTTGAAATCTCTCCACGCATGTGGGAGTTTCTCTACGATAGTAACAACCTAAAAGGTTTCAGGTAATATCATACCTTCGGCTTCTATTTCGTGCAAGATAAGTTGGAACTCTTGCACCTGACTGATCACAGTCTTGTTGTCTACCATCTTGTACTCCAGAAATCGTCCTACGACGAACTTCTTGGTACCAGTATTCTCAGTCTTATACTTCTTATCAAGATTGGCCCATAACTTCTTTGCCGTTGTGATAGGACTGTAGACATTGTAAAGAGAGTCATCCAGTCCATTCAAAATATAGTTTCGGTAAAGGAAGTCACCTTGAGTCCATGCATCGACTGCAAGGACTGAGTCCCGATCAGTTCCGAGTTCTGGTGGATCTTCTTGCAGGAATTTGGTCAGATGCAGAGTGGTCAAGTAGAAGAGCATCTTCTGTTGCCACCTCTTGAATTCTGTGCCATCAAAATTTTCTAGCTTCTCCGGCTTCGGGTTAGGAAGTGGAGTAGGCATCAAAACTTGTATCTGCATGTTTGGTGTCTTACTTGAGCTATCTTGATTAGTCTCAGACATTTTTTGCAAGTTCAAGCAGAACAGAAGTAAGAAACTTCAATACTTAATTGTCTTAAGATTGTTGGGTTCTATATTTCGATCAATTGATCAAAATACAGAACCTTTAGGGTTAATTCATAGCGATCTATGTGGCTTGAAGTTTATGCCAACTAGAGGCGGGAAAAAGTATTTTATTACTTTTATTGATGACCGCACAAGATACTGTTATGTGTATCTTTTAAACAGTAAGGATGAGGCAATGAATATGTTTATAACATATAAAGCCGAAGTTGAGAGTCAACTCAACAAGAATATCAAGATTCTAAAATCCGATAGAGGCGGAGAATATGAATCAAATGATTTTAGTGAGTTATGTGCTAAATTTGGTATAATCCATCAAACAACGCACCATATACTCCTCAGTAAAATGGAATTGCTGAATGGAAGAACAGAACTTTGAAGGAGATGATCAATTCCTTGCTCGTAAGTTCTGGAGCTCCGCAGAACTTGTGGGGGGGAAGCTCTGTTAACTGTAAATTATATTCTAAACAGAATACCCCACAAGAAACTTGGTCTTATATCATTTGAGTTATGGCATGAAAGGATACCTTCCTACCATTACCTCAAAATGTGGGGGTGCCTTGCAAAGGTGCTAGCACCATTACCTAAAAAGACTAAGTTGGGAGCAAAAACTATTGATTGCATATTCATAGGTTATGCCTTGAATAGTAGTACCTACAGATTTCTGGTTCATAAATCAGAAATACCAGATATTCATGTAAACATGATTATCGAATCTAGAGATGCTGTATTCTTTGAAGACATCTTTCCATACAAACGGGAAATAGATAAGACTTCTGGTAAAAGAACACATGAGATGGCATTCAGGGATGAAAACCCTGTGGAACCGATTGTCAATGCGAAATTGAACCAAGAAGAAGTCAGAGATCTAGAATCTCAAAATCTTTTGGTACAGATTTCATAGCATACGCTATTGAAAGCGAGCCTCAAACATTTAAAGAGGCTGTGTCAACACCAGAAGTACAAATATAGAAAGAAGCTATATATAGAGAAATAGAATCCATACTAAGTAATCATACTAGAGAATTGGCAAACTTGCCTCCTGACAGTAAACCAATTGGGTGTAAGTAGATTTTTAAAAGAAAATTAAAACCCGATGGATCTATCGATAAGTACAAGGCTAGATTAGTAGTCAAGGGTTATTGACAAAAGGAAGGACTTGACTACTTCGATACTTATTCACCAGTAATAAGAATAACCTCCATTCGGATGTTGATTGCAATTGCAGTATTGCATAACTTAGATATCCATCAAATGGATGTCAAAACTGCATTCTTAAATGGTGAATTAAATGAAGAAATATATATGGAGCAACCTGAAGGATTTATAGTCAAGGGCCAAGAACACAAAGTGTGTAAATTGATAAAATTCTTATACGGTCTAAAGCAGGCTCCAAAATAATGGCATGAGAAATTTGATAGTGTCATGATCAAAGATGGATTCATTATCAATGAATGCGATAAGTGTGTTTACACTAAAACAGTTAAAAATACATGTATCATTGTTTGTCTTTATGTAGATGATATGTTGATACTTGAGACTAATATTGAAATTATTAAGTCCACTAAAAGAATATTATCCAACAGTTTTGACATGAAGGATCTGGGGGTTGCTAATATAATTTTAGGAATTAAAATAACCAGAACACCAGATGAAATCAGTCAATCTCAATCTCACTACGTGGAGAAGATGATAGAAAGATTCAAGAATCATGGGATAAAAGAGAATACTAATCCTTTTCTTCCACACATCCACCTTCATAAGAATACATGAATTGGAATACGCCAGTTGGATTATTCTCAGATTATCGAAAGTCTAATGTATTTGATGAATTACACTAGACCCGATATTGCTTACGCTGTAAGCAAGTTAAGCAGATACACTAGTAACCCTAGTGATGCACATTGGACTGCTCTACTACGAGTATTGGGTTACGTATCACATACCAAGGAATATGCCTTGAGATATGGAAAATATCCACCTATACTTGAAGGATACAGTGATGCTAATTAGATTGCAGATTCTGAGGAATCAAAATCAACTAGCGGATACGTATTTACTCTAGGAGGAGCAGCGGTATCCTGAAAATCTTCCAAACAAACATGTATTGTCCGTTCCAATATGGAATCGGAATTCATAGCCTTAGATAAAGCCGGAGAAGAAGCAGAATGCCTTCAACAATTTTTGGAAGATATACCATTATGGCAAAAGCCAATGCCCGTTATATGCATACACTGCGATAACCAAGCAGCTATATCTAGGGCACAAAATGTTATATACAACGGTAAGTTTAGACATATTCATCGTAGACGTAATACTGTTAAGCAATTGCTCTCAAATGGAATTATCTCTATTTACTTTATCTCGTCAAAAAATAATTTAGCGGATCCGCTTATTAACGTTTAAGTGGAGAGCGTATAAACTGTACATCGAGGAGAATGGGTTTAAAAGTCTAACCTTACTGAGTCAGCTTAATGGAAACCTCATTTAACGACTGGAGATCCCACGGACTAAGTTCAAGAGGAAAAACTAGTTATGATTGACTCAGCAAGTAAGCACTTGGGATCTTAACTCCAATCCATTCCTAAGGTGCACATAAGTGCTTTCTACAAGTAGATTAAGGATAAGCTTAACGCTTTTAATGATGCCTATATCTTGTTACTAAATAAGTGGAGTAGAGTAGACTACTCTTAATAGGACGATCACCTATGTGAATATAAAGTTGGGTCGGCTCTTTGGGAATTTCTATGAGGCTGTTATTCCCTAAAGATACTCTCTGAAACCAAGAATGTCCAGGGCCAAAATGGACACAACCGAGAACCAAAGTTGATTTAAAAAGTTACTGTGTGAAGCTTGTTGATTTGGCTTACACTAACGGCTAATAGTTCAAGACCTAGTTCACTGATTAGCCAGTAAGTCTAATAAAGCTTTCGCTATGGAAGGTTCAAGACCTAGCTCACCTATCCTGATGCAGTTTCTTTTCTAAGATACCTTTCACAATAGAGTCAGTCTCTTTGTGTGTCAATTCCTTGAATCTCCATTCATTGTGGGGGAATGTTGGGAATATGAAGAATATATGTGAATCTTTGAATTGAATTACGGCGAGATTCGTTAATCGAATCAATTGGATGATGGTTGGAGTGTGTTCTCTTCCATTGGGGATGAACGTGGTATATTCACATGTTCAATTCTGACTTCGAATGAATGAGATATTCAAGTCTAAAGTTTGCCTAATTCAAAGCCAGAATGGACTAAAGGTAGCTAAAAGTATTTAGTCCCATATTGATCATGGGATGAAAGTTTGAAGTGTTTAAATAGAGAAAAATGGGAACAAAGGGTGTGCCCTTTGGGTACTTGGAGTTTTCGCGCGAGATTGGGAGGAAACCATGCACGCGCGCTGTCGCTAGCGGCGCCGGTGCCACGCCGGGTCGGGCTCGGGTTCGGGTTCCCTACCCGGTCCGGTTCTTTTTGAACCAGGTATGGGTTACGCGGAGCATACCCGCTCCGCTATCCGGATCCGAACCGCCCCGCGCAACGGCTGTCAGCCAACCGCGGACAGTTGGGCGGTTGCTGCGGTTGAAACGAACCGTTGCAGCGGTTCAGACCGAACCGTTGCAACTGTTTGGTTGGATTCAGACCAAAATACCCCTCCCGGAGCGCTATAAATAGCGCTCCGCAAAATTCGTTCTGAAAGAGGGCTCAGAAAATTCAACAGATTCTTTAGTAGAATTGTTGTTTGAATCTGGGACTTTCAAAGAAGAATATTCTTCCCCCTTCCTCTACAGTGGGTGCTCCTCCAAAGTAAAGACAAATATTCTCCCGAAATTTGTCTTAGTCCCGCTGCTTCAATAATCCTGTGAAGGTACTGATTAAGTACGGTTTGACCGTACAATGATTTAGTAGTGCTATCTAAATATCGTGAAGAAGTGTTGTATCTTGGGAGAATAGCGTCTAGTAACCCGTTAGCACCGGTGCGGGAGACGTAATTGTCTTAAGGAGATTCGTTTTAAGCGTACCTCACTCCAAATACTGTATAAGTGAATTAATTTTCTTTATACAAGGGTTACTGATATTCAGTATATTGAGACTGACTTATACCAGTCTAATTGGTGTTTAACCAAGGAAAGTAATTGAAAGGTGGTTCTTTAATTAAGGAACGTTCTATTGAACGGAAAACCTCCGACCTGATATTAACCGACCTGGCCAATTAGATCGGTGATATTTCAGTGACATTGATTAGTTGTCAGATTGATTCTAGAATCCAACAACTACTAGACCAACTCTATTAGATATATCCTTTCCTTAGCTTCGATACGAGTCCAAGATCATAGGAAGCATACACCATATGAGGAAGATATTGCCACAACAAGTCAAGGGTCTCAATCTGTTCAGAACTTGTCCGACTTCATCGGAGAGCTGACTCTTACTTCTAGTAGGATTTTGAGTCCTAACTTGATAGGACGCTCAATACTCTTAAAAATTTGAATACAGACATGAATATACTTGTTAGAAGGATGATGCTCTATTATACTGTTCGAATAGCCGGATTCTCGCCATCTAACATATCATATATGTTACATGATATTAGTATTACTATTGCCCCCACTTTCGAGTGCGAACGAGAATTGTTCAAATGAAGAAGGTAGATTTTAACTCCTTTATCGCCGATTAATTCCATAACTTACCCCACACTTTCGGTTGGAACATGAAGTGTTTCGAGTTTACAAAATGCTAGAGACAATCCAAATTTGTTCATCGATTAATCAGAGAAAGTCAGAGAGATTTGAAAAGTAGAGCTCTATGAATTATTTAATGATGACAATAATCTGCTGACAATTAGAGAATGCTGATGACAATTCAAAGATGACTTTGATCCATTAAAGTAGACAGAGTGATTTGGACGTTGCAATTCCTCGAGTTAATGCTAATAATGTATGTTGTCGATGAAAGAAAGACATGGAGACAATCTCGAAGATAGTATTGCTAGATTTTTGAAAGAATCTCATCCATGAAGAGAATACTGAATATGAGAGTCACATCCAAACTAGTATACAACAAGTGAATCTGGATTCATAGTCTAAGATTGAATAAGAATTGCATTTGATGCTTGACCTTTGAAAGAAATCCCATCCAGAGAGAGGGCACCGATATAGGATATTATTCATGTCCCAATCAGTAGAGAGTGTTCAAAGTGACCACGGGAGTCACGTACCAGATAAGAATTTTACGCAATGAACATACTGTATCCACATTTCCACCAAGAAAGAGTGATACATATTCACATAATCTTGTGATAGATACTCACACGGTCTTTGATTGTCAAAAAAGCCTTTGAGACAATACTTGATCGAACTGAGAGTGCCAATTCTAGGAGAACTCCAAAGTTGTACTTGATAAAACGAGAATAATAATGATAGTCATTGTTCGACTATAGTGAAAATATCAAAATATCCAAGCATAGAATGATATAGTAATTGCAACCGGAGTGAAAAAACATATCAAAATGATCTTTGGATTTCACCAAAAAGAAGATATTTTATCGATGAGTAGAAAAATAATCTCTCTTACACAAGAGATAATCCTCGTTAATCGTTCTATTGAAGAAAGAATGCCAGCAAATAAAATTCTCGACCACCAATTTCCTTTTACCGATCTCCTTCATAGATTTATATTTCTTTTCTACTCTTTGAAATATCAAAATTTTTGCTGCTTCTTCAATTGGAGAAACTTGCATAATTCTGGTTTGCTAAGGTCTTGCTCCTCCATATACTCATAGAAAATGTAGCCTAAACAATTTCAATCCCACAAAAGGAACAAAGGATTAAATTGACCCCAAGTCAACCAAAGACTGAAAGAGCAGAGAAAAAACATGTCGCACCAGAAGGGAAAAAGGGGCTCAATTTGATTAGCCCCAAGGAGTCCAAAAGAGAAATAAGTGCAGGGTAATCGACTTAGACATCTTATAAGTTTGAGTCTTAGGACACAACTACATATTAGGGTGTTTGAGTAGCTACATCATTTGCACATCATATTCATAAACTGTATAAAGAGTTCAACGATTGGATCCAGATCGCCTAGAACACTACAAGAGTCGAGGAAGCCTACACTCGACATAGTCGGGTTTTTTAAAACCCCGTTAGAATGATGGGACATCGATTCAGGACTTCGGACCTATACATGAGGCGTCACTGTATTTCATCGTTATGATTCAAGTAGGGAATGTGAACTCGAGTCAGAACGAACGAATAATCCTAGCTGCTTCTCTTTGTTTCTACTTGTTTTATTTAGTTTTAATTATTTTATCCAATATTGGTTGAACTGAGATTTCTTCTTTGATGTGGGTGTATTTAAGAACAAGACTAGTATTGAATTTCTCAAGTTTGAATGAATTAAAATTACTTTAAAAAACTTGTCGCAAGTGTGCTTGAGTGAGAAACCTTAAGGAGAGAATTCTAAATTGTGTTGATTCCCTATCACTTTTGTCCCTCAAAGAGTACAAGAGGCTTCACACACACACATACTCTACACACGAGTAGGCAGACAAGAAAAGGGACAAAGGGTAAAAAGACTGGACAACTAAGATTTACGAGAAAAAAATTTTGCATCAAAATCACCATCATCTTAACTACACCCTAATGAATGAACTTTCTAGATTTTAAATCCAATTTCTCTGGATTCTTTTAGATAATTATCCACAGTAAAACCATCCAACTTGAGTTGAGATGGCATCTACTGCACTCGGCATGCAAGTTTTGCAAGTGTAACACATAAAGATGCTTCACAGAATACCAATGCAAGAGTTGAACTTGTCAAATCTATGGACCAAGCCTTTTCCCTCAGAAAAGAAACAAAAATATGTACATTCAAAGATTGTCTGGTGTATCAACAAGACATGAATACTGCGTTACTGCAAACAAATGCAAGTAGCTAATTGCTAAGCTCGTGGAACAAACTGGGGCAGATTTTCAGTTAGGCCAGTTTTTGAACAGTTATGTACTTGTGGTCTACGATGCGTGTCACATTTGATTTGATTTTGGAACCCAAACTTGATAAGCCAGCAACAATTCCTTCCTCCAACGATTACATACCTATGGCCCAAGTGCATCAACTTGATTCGAATCTTAGGCTTCATCCAAATGACGCGAACCATCAGAGCTTAAGCAAGGCGATTCCCCTTATAATTAACATTTGTCACCTGAAAAATGAACAATTAAAAAGAAAGAAGTCATCACTCGTTCAGATTACCCCAGTTAATAACCAACATAATTTATCTGTATGTACAGTACTAGCGAGATAGATTGCATAAGCATATTGCAGGAGATATTGATCCATATGTTTACACTTTGCAATGTATGCTGGACAACGCTTGCTTTGAATTGATTGGAAACCAAAAAACAGAATCTATAACTATGATATAGATACATGATGATCGTGTACCTGCAGACACGGTTCAAAGACTCGGCCGAGTTGTATCCGTCTCGGTCTGCTTCGAGATGAGTCCGAGTCATGAGTCGGTCGATTCAACTCAGAGACCGACTCAGCCGAGAATCGGAGTTGACTCGGTCGACTCGGACGAGTCACGGCCGAATCGGTCGTGACTCGGTCGACTCGACCGGGTCAACTCCGATTCTCGGCCGAGTCGGCTCGAAAAGTATATTAACGTGACGAACGGGTAAAAAGAAAAAAAAAGGAAAAGAAAAAAAAAAAGAAACTTACCTCTCTCTCGCTCAGATCTGTAGATCGCCGCCGCTGCCCATCACAATTCAATGTGAAAATAACTCCATTAGCATGTATTTATGAATGTAGTTTGTGAAATTTACTATATTGTTCATGTATTTTGATATGTTTCTACCGACGACGCGTGTATTTATACTTTCGCTTTATATTTAGTGTGTTAGGTGCTATGTTTTGGACATGTGATATATAAATGTGATGCCTACATTTTTTTTAAAATTTGTCGTGATTTTTTCAGAATTTTTTGAGCTTTCTATGTAGCGATTTGCGCGTATCGCCCAAGACCGATCCGAGTCGCCGAGACCGATCCGTCTTAGTGTTCGCCGAGTCGGCGGCCGAGACCGTGACTATGAACCATACCTGCAGGTCTGCAGCCCATCGGATAGATAGCTCGACAATAGGTGGTCCAGAAACCGGAGTTGATACCAAGATTACCAACAAGCATTCGCCAACCCAGGCGGTTCCTTACAAATACAAACAAGAAAAACAGATTAGCATTTCAAGAGGCATAGGATCTGTTCCAGTACATCCATGAACACATTCAAATATGGATGTAAGGACTTTACTTTGAGTTTATATCGACCCAAACACGAAAAGGATTCCAATGTGAAAAGCTAAAACTCATATAACCAACCAATGATAAAAGTCCCTCGATAAATTTGCAAACAATATTTAGTTGTCAGCGCACGCACAAAAAATGGTGCTGTTTCAATTTTAATTCTGGGAAAAAAAATCGTGAAGGAACATGGCAGACCAAACAATGGTAAGAAAAATCGGCATCCAGTAGGCATAACTCATTCTGGTAACGAATCCAATTTCTAACATTGTAGATGACTTTGATCTGCATGCCGGCTGCCTTGCCATGCTCACATTACACTTCAGCTTCCTTTTAAGCTCTCGCCTCTGGATACGGTTATTGCAAGGATCCGATCCATCAGAAACCGACCCATTTAGAGATCTAAGAATAACCTTATCCACTCACAGATATTTTGTAATCCCAGAGATAGTGATGGGCTCCTTATCCAACCAGCTCACAAGCTTCAATAAGTAGCAGATACCCCATATTTGCAGTCTCCAAAGGAGAGAGGGAAAAATACTCAAGAACATCAGAATGCAGGCAGCAACTGTGTTTTTCACTGACTCACTGCCATTCAAAGGCACTGCCAAGATCCTGCTGCCAAGAAGATCGCTACCAAGGCGGCATAAAACAGTCAGGTTTCCAATGGCCTTAGCGGCCACAGCCCCCGATACCTCCTCTGTGGACTACAACTCAACAACATCGTAAGCCTTCACCTTGATTGGTTTTCAGTATTGTAAACTGACCTACTGAGTACCTTTACAAACATAACTTTATTTATTTCTCTCAAAAACAACAGGGAACCATTCCTCGTTTGCCATAGCTTGCTTAACTAGCCAGTCTACTGGTTGATTCCATTCTCCGAATATGTGAGAAGCTCACCATCCATTCAATTGTGAGAGCGTTACACTGATGTCCCTACAAATGGGCTGACATCAGATGAAAATAGGATGGGAATCGGGAATTTGAGAAATTCTTTGCTATTGCCTTTACCCCATCTCAGAGCCCCTATAACTCAGCCTCCACAACGCTTCTCGAATAATAAATCATGTGAGAAATTAAAACTATCATGCGGATTAAATTACCATGGATCTAGAATCAAAGCATCTCAAGGATTGAATACACATAATTCAATAATACACATAAATCCATACATGAAGCCATTGAATGATTGAGGAAGGTAGATGGATGAAGATCTTGATCATTCTCTTTAATCCTTGCAAAACCTTAATGTAAACCCTTCTTCTCTCTGTCTCCTTTTCCTTGCACAAACCCTAACAATAATGATGGTTCTTCTCCAAATGAAAGAGAGTGAGCTGTTTTCTTTTCAGGAGGAGAGATGAGGGTCAACAATTGCAAATTAATCTCTTGTGATAAAACCACCCATCATGGTCCCTTAATACCACAAAGATTATTTAATAACTTTATACAATTGTAACTTTAATTTTGGGCACACATAATATCAGTTAACTTTAATTAGGAATCCAATTAATTAACCAAGGGTAGTGGGCCACCTTAATGTGAGATTAACATTCTCCCACTTGGACCACTAGCCGATTAGGTTAAAACTTTAGAAAACAAATAAAAGAAAAGACTCATTTTAAAAACATTTTGACTCCATTGGATTCCATACTGAAAAACTTTGACACATGATCACGAATTTTAAAAACAACAACTGATAAGCCCAAATAATGAAATACTGTAATACTGCAATTAGCTTGGACTATCAATGTGAGTCATAGCGGTTATACAACATCTATGTCATACTCCCTTCTACGTACCACAACATTGATAACCCTTACTAATTGAGTCCATAACCAAAATGACCCCTGTAATTGTCTTGTTAAGACATTTCCTGTTTAACAAACATCCATACATAATATGTGCACACATAATTGGATAACAGGAAACACAGAAACAAACTTTTATTGCGCAATATTGTCAATTACACAAGTACCAAAACATACATTTACAGATTGCTCAAAAGACCCATTCTAATAACATGTTCCTTGAATATCTTTGGAGGCAATCCTTTGGTCATTGGATCAGCAACCATTAAAGTGGTACTTATACTTTCAATTGACACCTTCTGTTTCTGAACTCTTTCTCTAACCACCAAGTACTTAAGTTCCATGTGTCTGGAACCATTAGAGTACTTTCCATTCTTAGAGAAGAAAACGGCTGCTGTATTATCACAAAATATCTTCAACAGCCTGGCAATAGAATCAACTACACCAAGTGCTGAGATAAAATTCCTTAACCATAATGCATGATTCGTGGCCTCAAAACATGCTATGAACTCAGCCTCCATCGTGGATGAAGCAGTGATAGACTGCTTTACACTCTTCCACGAGATTGCCCCACCTGCTAGCAAGAAAATAAAGCCTGAGGTAGACTTCCTGCTATCTGGGCAACCAGCAAAATCTGAGTCCGAATAGCCGATCACTTCCAACTGATCTGATCTCCAATATGTGAGCATATGGTCCTTCGTCCCTTGAAGATACCGCATTACCTTCTTAGCTAATTTCCAGTGCTCCATTCCTGGATTGCTCTGGTATCTTCCTAACATCCCAACAGCAAAACTGATATCTGGCCTGGTACAAGTGTGTGCATACATCAAGCTCCCAACAGCTGATGCATATGGAACTTTCTGCATTTGACCCTTTTCTAAGTCATTTCTAGGACACTGGCTCCCACTTAATTTGTCACTCTTCATAATGGGTGCACAACTGGCTGAACACAATTCCATATGAAATCTTTCCAAGACTCGATTGATATAACCTTTCTGAGATAGTCCTAGCAATCCTCGAGATATATCCCTGAAGATCTCTATGCCAACGACATAAGCTGCCTCACCCATATCAACCATCTGAAAGTTCTTGGTAAGATAGCTTTTAGTTTCATACAGCAGACCAATATCACTACTGGCTAACAAGATATCATCCACATACATAACCAAAAATATAAACTTGCTCCCACTGATCTTTAGATATATACACTGATCAACAGTATTTTCTGTAAATCCAAAAGAGGTAATGGTATCATTAAACTTTATATACCATTGCCTGGAAGCTTGTTTAAGTCCGTATATGGATTTCTTTAATTTGCAAGCCAAGTGTTCTTTTCCTTTCTTTGCGAACCCTTCAGGTTGCTCCATGAAAATTTCCTCATCCAAATCTCCATTTAGAAAAGCTGTTTTCACATCCATTTGATGTAACTCCAAATCATAATGAGCTATAAGGGCCATAATGATTCTAAGAGAGTCCTTCTTTGATACTGGAGAGAAGGTTTCTCTATAATCAATGCCTTCCTTCTGAGTGAAACCTTTAGCCACAAGTCTGGCCTTATATCGTTCGATATTGCCTTTGGAGTCGCGCTTGGTCTTAAAGACCCATTTACACCCGACTTTCTTACAGTTATTAGGCAATTCGACGAGATCCCAGACTTGGTTTTGGTCCATAGATTTCAACTCTTCATTCATAGCATCAATCCATTTACTAGAATCATTGCTTTCTATGGCTTGTGAAAATGAAACTGGATCTTTATTAATCCCAATATCAAAATCAGACTCATGTAGATATACCACATAATCATCTGAAATGGCAGATCTTCTTTCCCTTTGAGATCTCCTCAAAGCTGCCGGTTGTGGTGGTTCTACAACATTTTCAATGGCGATATCCTCATGAAGTGGTGAACCAATATCAATATGTTGTTCTGTTATCTCAGCTTGATGATCAAGCTGAGGGACAACAATTTCTCTTGAAGGAAGGGGTATTGGGATATTCACCCTTATCACTTCAAGATCTACCTTTCTTGGTTCATCACTCCCACTAAATTCACCATTCTCAAGGAATCTGGCATTACCAGTTTCAATAATTCTTATACTATGGTTAAGGCAATAAAATTTGTACCCCTTAGACTTATCTGGATAACCAATGAAATATCCAGATATTATCCTTGAGTCTAATTTCTTTTCTTGTGGATTATATATTCTAGCCTCTGCTGGACAACCCCAAACATGTAAATGTCTTAAACTAGGTTTCCTACCAGTCCACAACTCGAAAGGAGTTGTTGGGACAGCCTTACTAGGAACCCTGTTCAAGATATACATAGCAGTCTTTAAGGCTTCATTCCACAATGAATTAGGTACATTAGAGAAGCTCATCATGCTCCTAACCATATCCATAAGTGTTCGGTTTCGCCTTTCAGCAACTCCATTCTGCTGAGGCGTACCTGGCATTGTGTATTGAGCACAAATACCATGCTTTTCTAGAAATTTGGCAAATGGGCCAGGATGTTGTCCTGACTCATCATATTTACCATAAAATTCACCACCTCGATCTGATCTTATGATTTTAACTTTTCTATCTAATTGTCTCTCGACTTCTGTAATGAACACCTCAAGGATGTCAACAGCCTGAGACTTTTCATGAATTAGATATACATAACCATAACGTGACAGATCATCTATAAAGGAAATGAAGTATCTCTCTCCCGTAAAACATGGAATGGAGAGTGGTCCGCAAATATCTGTATGAACTATCTCAAGAAGCTCTTTACTTCTTGTGGCACCTTTCTTAGTGTGTTTGGTTTGCTTTCCTTTTATGCAATCCACACACACATCAAAATCAGTGAAGTCTAGGTTATCCAAAATCCCATTCTTCACTAATCTTATAATTCTATCCCTGGAGATATGCCCCAGTCGTCTATGCCACAAGATAGAGGATTTTTCATTTATTAAGCCACGTTTAATACCAACATTCGAATGCAGAGATAAAAGAGATTGTGCAAACTCATCATTTAATGAAATTTTATATAAACCATCACATAAAATTCTGTGTCCAACCGACATTGAATTATACATTAAACTGAGTTTTTCACAACTGAATAAAACAGAATATCCAACAACATCTAATTTGGATAATGACATTAAGTTCCTAAAAATCGAAGGTACATAAAAAGTGTCCTCAAAATCCATCTGATGACCCGTCTCTAAGAGTAGTCGATAAGTTCCAACATTCTCGACCTCCACTTTGAGACGGTTCCCCATAAAGACGAATCTCTCACTTTCCTTCAGTTTCCTGGTGGTAAGGAATCCCTGCATTGAATTAGTTATGTGAGTTGTGGCTCCAGAGTCAATCCACCAAGTATTAGAAGGAACTTCAGCAAGATTTGATTCATAACATACAAAAGAAAGATTTATACCTTTCTTTTCGAACCAAGCCTTCCTCTTATTGCAGTCCTTCTTCACATGTCCTTTTCTGTCACAGAAGTAGCATTCGACAGTGAAAACCTTTCCATGACCCTGGCTACTTTCCCCATGGTCATTCCCTTTATTTGGTGGAAACCTCTTACCTCTTCCATATTTACCCTTCTTATGGATAGCTCCTGAAGTTACTGCCAACACTGAGTGATGCCCTTCTTGCCTCAGTCTCATTTCCTCTTGTACACACATACCAGTTAGCTCATTCAGATTCCACTTATCCTTATGTGTATTATAATGAATCTTGAATGCTCCGAACTGAGGAGGAAGTGAGTTGAGGATGAACTGTACCAAGAAGGATTCATCCACTTTCATTCCCAGTGATCCTAACTTCGCAGCCTTATCAGTCATATTAAGAATGTGTTGTTGAACTCCTCTATTACCATCATATTTCATGGTAGTAAGTTCAGCCATAAGGGTGCCAGCTAATGACTTATCTGCAGACTTAAATCGGTCTTTAACAGCAGTTAAAAGTTCAGATGCATTAGTAGTATGAGGGAGTGAAGTCTTGATGTTATTGGCAATGGTCATCTTGATGAACATGAGACTGAGTCTATTCGACCTTTCCCAGGCTTTGGCATGGCTAACCTGGTCTGCTGTGCTTTCATCAGTCACTTCATCAGGTTTCTCTACCAAAAGAGCCATGTCTAGGTCCAGTACACCCAGTGTGAATTGGACATGTTCAAACCATTCATTGAAGTTTGTACCATCCAGGGCTGGAATGCTAGTTGCATGAAAGTGTAGGGAAGTGGGAACGTTCACTGAAACAAAATAGGACATAGCTCACATTAAGGCCTCGAATCAATACAAAATCTTAAATTTAATGAAGATGAACTATTGATATCACTTTGATTCCTCCTTTGGGCGAAACCTAAGCATATCTAGTGTTCACTCTTTAGGTGAGAACTTTTATCACCTATGTAGGTCTAATATAATTTATGTCACTTAGATAGTAAGTCATGTTACCTTTGGGTATCCAATTCTACACCACTAAGTTACATAAATTACACTACCCTATCCGGTTCATAATTATTTGAAAGAGACTTTCCTTTGGGCCAGTCCCAATCTCCTAACTAGAACCGCCATCGAGAATATTATTGTCTTTAATGTCACCCTCAATGACAAGTCTTTTATGTAGTTGTATATTCATAAGGCTTACTAATATAGGTCACTTTGGCAACTATTAAATCAATAAACCGTATGAATACAAAACTAACCAATAATATTCTCTAACCTTTTATTTGAGTAATTCCATAATACTCCAATTCATCACTTGACCAACATCAATCAATATTAACACAATAACTTAAATGTGTAACATACATTCATGATTGAAATTAGACCAACATTAGTCGACTGGTCAAGG
Organism: Agave tequilana; assembly: GCA_038442645.1. Taxonomy (NCBI): domain Eukaryota; kingdom Viridiplantae; phylum Streptophyta; class Magnoliopsida; order Asparagales; family Asparagaceae; genus Agave; species Agave tequilana. Next base: position 196,054 of record JAVJIF010000487.1, on the reverse strand, counting down.
AACTACTAGTCGACTTGGAACAGGATAAGTCGACTATAGTGAAAGTTTCAGTCGACTAGGGTCAAGTCAAGTCGACTTAGGGTCAAGTCAAGTCGACTAACTATTATCAAGTCTAGTTGACTAGGTCAAAGTAATAAGTCGACTATACTTATTATTAGTCGACTACTCAAAAATTAAGTCGACTCCTGAAGTCAACAGAGAGCTCTCAACTTTCTGAAAAAAGGACTTAGTCGACTAGTGTTTCGGGCTAGTCGACTAATAGTCGACGAAGCAGTTATCAAAAACAGTTCCTGCTTAATCGACTGAAGCCAAAATTAGGGAAAATTAGGGTTTCTAATTCCTGAATTTTGATCCCAATTAATTGCATAATTAGAGGAATATGAACAGAATATTAGGGTACAATTTAATCCTCTTAAAATTCTACAATTAAAAGATCAAAAATTGATTTTGTACTGATAATCAAAAAACCCTAATTACCCATAATTCATAATCTGAGATGTATCGATTCTAAAACACGGCTCTGATACCAAATGTGAGAAATTAAAACTATCATGCGGATTAAATTACCATGGATCTAGAATCAAAGCATCTCAAAGATTGAATACACATAATTCAATAATACACATAAATCCATACCTGAAGCCATTGAATGATTGAGGAAGGTAGATGGATGAAGATCTTGATCCTTCTCTTTAATCCTTGCAAAACCTTAATGTAAACCCTTCTTCTCTCTGTCTCCTTTTCCTTGCACAAACCCTAACAATAATGATGGTTTTTCTCCAAATGAAAGAGAGTGGGCTGTTTTCTTTTCAGGAGGAGAGATGAGGGTCAACAATTGCAAATTAATCTCTTGTGATAAAACCACCCATCATGGTCCCTTAATACCACAAAGATTATTTAATAACTTTATACAATTGTAACTTTAATTTTGGGCACACATAATATCAGTTAACTTTAATTAGGAATCCAATTAATTAACCAAGGGTAGTGGGCCACCTTAATGTGAGATTAACATATTGAGTTGCCGGCACACAGAATTGCGCCAAGATAATCTCTCACAACAAATCCGCTTCCATGCTCAGCCATTTCCTGCTCCCAAATCGAAATTCACTTTCAGATCCCAAACTCTGGCTTTTTCCATGTAAATTGCTTTTGCCTCGCACTTCCTTCTCGTCTGATTCATTTGTGTCAAGCTTTCCAAATATGCCATAATACATATGCCATATAAGACACCACCCTTGCTTTCAATTCTCCCTTTCCAAGCACATTACCAGTCAACAAATCCCAACGAGATGATCTAGCTGTCTCTGCCAAAATATCAAAACTGAGCTTCTTCTGACAGGCCCGCCATACACTCACTGAGTGTGAGCAAGACCAGAAGAGATGCATATCATCCTCTGATGCCATCAAGCAACAGGCACAAGTCGGGTCTTTATCTTCGAGATTTTAACCTACAAGAGTTCCGTGTATGATTAATATGATTTATGGATGAAGGTGTAAATAGCTAAGAAGAAACAAAACTTGCTAACATATGCCTGCTTGAAAAACATATAGCCACTGGTCCTCTATTACTATGTTAGGGCACACTCCCCTGGTTCTTAAGCTATTAAGACCTCCAGAGAGAGGAGAGGAAGAACAATGAAGCCTAGAAATAGAAAGGGGGAACCCTTGCTTAAGAAACTAATAGTCAAAACTTTTGGCTAAACATCCAACTTTAAATAAATTGACTTGATTTCATTTCATATTTCTCAAATCCATCTGTAATTGTTATAGCTGTGTTCTACTAAAACCATCTTTCTACATGGTTGTGTGTCAATAAACACTCCTTTTTTTTGCCTGTTATATGGCATACCAAATCGATATTCGGGATATGGTACTAATAATTTTTAGTAGTATGGACCATGCAGTAAGCATCAAAGAATGGCTACACTGTGTTGACAAAAAATTAAACAGAAGTTAAAAAGTTTTGATTGTTGCTGTTATAGTAGTTTCTTAGAATATGGATATCTGTAAATCATAATCATTTCTTTTTGAAGTAAGAAAAAGAAGAAGATCCAAAAATCACACTGACCTGAAAGTCTGACACCAAAACCAAGGAGCCTCTCTTCAAATGGGGGTATTTTTTTCTTTTTTCTTTCCTTCTACTTTGAAACAAACAATCTAATGAATGTTTACTCTCTTTTTATATCCAATATTTTCAGTAGGCTTAACCAATCAAGCCCTGGACTGACCACACTCAGTTTAAACACCCTCACCATAAAACATAACAAAGGGGGAAAAGGGTTAGACACTCTAATAACATGGCTGTATGTGTTTTCCAGTGTTTTTCCCGCAGAAGCCTGTGATACGATTGGTGGGGAAGCATGCGAGGTGGAGATGTTCCCAGAGGTGAAACCTGTGGCATCGGTTACCAGTACCAGCGCAAGTGTTAGCTCAGAGGTGGTTGAAAGAGAGTACATGGAGTATAATGACCCCAAGACGTAAGCTCACGTGTTCATTCTAATTGACATGAAACAAATTATAAATGGAAACGATATGGACTCAGAAAATTCTCAATGCATGCTGCAGGGTGTTCCCTGGAGAGGCCTGTGATGATCTAGGAGGAGAGTTTTGTGAACCAGAATACCAGAAGGATGTTTTCGTAGAGAACAGCACTTCAATATAAAGCGATTTGCCAACAGTCAAGTTGCTGTATATGTGTAATGCTATTAGCACCACAAGAAGGCCACTAAAGGCTGCTCTGTAGGCTGTCTAATAAGACCTGAAGGATCAGTATCTTCTGATTAACCAAAAAAGAAACTCATGACAGCAACATGTATTGTGATCCATATAGCTTGTCTTCTATGTCTAGCCTTGTCTTGCATCTCTCAGCACATGATCCACAGCAAAGAACAGAAAAATCTAATATCGCAAAGAAGATCCAGCCTAAGTTCCTAACCCCCTTTCTTTCAACAACTAAGAGGCTAAATAATTGATTAAAAAAAAATATTTAGGTCTGCAAAAGAAATCAGTAGTTGAATGAGACACATTAATCAATATATAAAACCATAAAATTGGTGACAATATTAACTAATAGCATTAATATCATGTGTTCAGGTTAATTTATATGTAACTAGAATCATCCATCCATATGCTGAAAACTATACGTATCAACAAGATCGTCTACTCTTAAGTCACAATTATGAATTAGAAGACAGCAATTACAAATTAGAATCAGAAGACAAGGCAGCATGTTTGCCGGTCATAGTGGCATACATCAAGGGTCGGATGCAATGGGAACAAAGTCAATGGAACAGAAACTTAAGCCTGTTCCATCATATGGGGCTGGTTATGGGTTAGAAAAGCTCCATATGATCAAACCTCCTTGACCATGGTTGATCATACACCAACCCATAGAAAACCTACTTCAAACATCTAAATTTGCCCAATCCACTTTAATCACCGCACATGAAATGCCAAAAAAACATAGGATAAGACCCTAGGATCACCAAATGCACATCTGATTTCTCGATTTATCCTCAAATCAAACTTAGTCATCTCACCCGTAACACTATGCAGACTTCAACAGGGTTTATGAAAAGCTAAAGGTATTATTTCCCATCTAACGGGATGTGAAGAAAATGCAGAAGCAGTGAGACCAGCAAAGAGCGATGACTTTCCTTGGGAGTTTGCCATCAGAGTATACTCTTGCACATCTACAAGTGATAGGTAGTTTTACAGTTGACTCTCTACAAGAGATATATCGATTTCTTCAAAGTGTCTTCCCGGAGGAATCACAGAATCCTGCTGGGAATGAGTCCCATGAATGGCAGCTCTAGCCATTTAAAAGGGGCAACTTATAGCTCTTAGTGGTGGTCAAAGAGATCTTTTTGGCAGTGGCATAAGTGGCATAGGAGATTTTGGTCGAAGAGGTCGTTTTGGTGGTAGCAGTAGAGATTTTGATCAAGGAGACCATTTTGGTGGTAGCAAAAGAGATTTTAGTTGTAGAGGTCATTTTGGTGGCAGAGAGAGATTTTGGCCCATGGAGTAAATGGAGGAGCAGAGAATTGACAACAAGATATGAGGAGGACCTTCTATAACTATGGGGAGATTGGACACGCGAGAAACGGGTGCCATAAATTGTACGACAAAACCTCCCAAGTTGATCAGTTCGCTCATGTGACCTATATATCATAGGAACATGTTTCCTCATGTTCTAGAAGTGTACTTTATGTCAAATGAAAAGTTTAAAATATTATATGTTCCAGCAGTTTCAAGCTACTCAGATCATACCATCTTCATCCACTGCTACCTTGACATAATCAGGTAACCCTACTACGTGTTACACTTTCAGACCTCCTAATACTTAGATCATTGACACTAGTGCATCTGATCTCATAACGAGAAGCAAAGGTATTATGCATGACTTGTCTTCACATTTATCACTTCTTACGGTGAGTTTAGCAAATGGTACTATGTCTCGTGTTTAGAGTGTAAGCACTGCTAAAGTTACTGCGTCATTATTTTTAGCATCTGTCTTTTATATACCCAAGTTTCTTTTTAATCTCTTATCTATCAGTAAACTTACACGATCCTTGAATTGTCCGAAGACGTTCTTTCTTGATCATTGTGTATTTTGAGGAGATTAGAACGCAAAGGATGATTGACACATGATGTGAATATGGAGGTCTTTATCACCTGGAGACTGGTGCCAGTTCAGTTGCATGTGTTAACTCTACTTCTTTGCAAGATTTACATAGTTGGTTTGGTCATCCTACCTTGCAAGCAGAATTGAGGAGAATTAGATGGATAGTTATCTCCCATTTCATTTTTTTATATAATATATGAACTTTTTGAAATCACCTAGAGGGGGGTGAATAGGTGATAATGCTAATCTATGAACTAAATGCGAAATTTAAAAACTTAATGCAATACACACTCAAGTGCAATCAACAAGAGATGCACACACAACCAAACCAAGCATATAAAGTGAATGCACAATATGAATAGATACAAGGCACAAAGTAAAGAGAGAGAGATAGTAAGAGTCAAGGGATCAAGCGCAAACAACAAGATATGTTCCGAGGTTCGAGCACCCAGCTCTACATCCCCGCCTTCGACACACGAAGGATTTCCAATCCACTAACTTGTCCATAAAGGACTCCCACAAAGGAAACCTCCACTGAGCATTTGGGGCAATCACAATTACAAGCAGTACCCAACTCCCCTCTTTACAACCACAACCTCCTTCTGAGGCAAAACACCAAGCCAACAACAATCACCTCACAACTTGAGGGATTAGCACAAAACAATACAAGGATCACCTCACACCTTGAGGGATACAACCCACTTGCACAACCTCCTCAACACAATGAGGGAAAGGCACAAAGCCAAGCAAATGAAGGGTTTACAACTTGGTGGTCTAAACAACAACCATAAATAATTTCTTTCCCACACAAGGATCCTATAGAATGAGATAGTAGATGTAGCTCAAGTGTGGAGAAAACCAAAGGAATGGAAATCAAAATACTCAAAGAAAATCCTTGAGAAGTTATAGAAATCAAGATGAAGAAGTTCAATCAAAAACTTTTCCCAAAACCCTTTTCTTTGATTTTTCAAACCCTAGCAAAAACACCAAATAGATTGTTCAATTTAAAGCCCAAAAACTTCTTTTGATTGTTGTAAAAACACTAGAGTCAGGAAAAATTAGCACCAAAAACCTTAGAGAAAACTGGCTACTAATGGGGTATTTATAGCCCCCAGAAAAATTATAGTCGTTGGTAGCAGAAACGGCCAAAAATGAACTACCGGTCAACCGCTCAGTCGACCGGCCAACGGTCACATTTTGACCGCTGGCAACTACCGGTCGACCGATCCCAGATCCAGAGAGTAACGGCTCTCTGGCCGGACGACCGCTCGGTCGACCGAAACAAACAGAGAGCAACCTGCTCTCAGTCGGTCGACCGTGTGGTCAACCGGCTCATGGGACAGCCAGCGTGCACGTATCTGTGCACGTCGGTCGACGACTACGATCGACCGGCTCCTGGTACGGTCGACCGTTCGGTCGACCGACCTAGCCTGGCAGCAGCAGTTCTGGTCAGAAAAATATGTAATTTATTATCAAATAAATTCTCATAAAATCTTTAAAATCACACAAAAATAGTTTTATCATTTTATATTGAAATATAAATTTGTGTTAAAAATCCTAACACAAATTTCAAACATTATGGACCATTTTTGTGTTATAAAAATTTTACCAAAAACCAAAAACGGTATTTTCTGAAACTTGGATTTTTGAATACATTTTGTCCAAAACTTATCCAAATACAAAAACATGATATTTAAATACTTTGAAGCATGATGCATATGGATAGAAATCCAATATACATAAAACACATACATATCATAGTTTTTGTCTTTAATTCCAAATATATGTTTTGTTAAAAATACCAAACATAAAACACATGAATGGGTATATCAAACTAAGTTTGTCTAAGTAGTTGAAGCATGCATGTATATATAACAAATCTAATATACATTAAACCATGTAAACTTGTTTTGATATAATATCTATTCATGCAAACCAAGATCGGTTAAACCAAAAACCGAAAACCAATATTCAAAACATGAAACATGTGTGTTATGAACTTGAGCATATCATACTATACTAATCTTTACAATTGGGATCTAAACACAAACTAAACTAGGGATACCTAAGTCTTCTTGTAGAGCGCCGTCTCCAAGCCGACTCGATCCAAACCGTGATTCACCAAGCTTGACTCCAATGAGTGCTAGATATCATCTTTGACGCTCGGGCTCTTGAATCACTTTGTGAAAAACGATATGGAAGCTTTCACCAACTAATATCTTGGTTAATGATCTGAAACTTAAACATCACAAGATTATTAGTACACATAACTACATGAGTTAATCATCATCAAAACTAGAGTGGAAGGCCTTTGGGCCAACAATCTCCCCCTTTTTGATGATGACAAAACTCATGGAGTTATATATGCATGGATTAAAGTAAAGCTTCAAAGAAGCTCCCCCTTAACTCATGCATAGCAATAAACAATGAAAGTATGCAATGAATATTAAAACATGAAAATGTATAAACATGCATAACACAATAAAAATGCATATAAACAAGGCTCTTGACACCAAATGAATATGCATATGAAACATACTCTTGATACCAATTAAATAAAATACCAATTAAGTAAAACAAATAAATTATCAAAACATGCTCTTGATACCAAATGAAACCAAAACATTATTACTAATAAAAATAAAACTAAAACTCATGCATAAATCATGCATATCAACTCTAAATTCTTCTCCCCCTTTTTGTCAATCATCAATAAAGGGGTAAAAACAAACATAATAGAAACAAATTCTTCTCCCCCTAATTATTCGAAACAAAGAATAAATTATTCCAAGGGGTAAAATCAAAGTCAATATGATACTAATTAAAATATGTGTCAATGAAGTGCATTGTGATATCAATTGAAATTAACAAAATTTAAGAAATGCCAAATCCAATTGAAATTAAACAAGGCATTGAAACAAAATAACATTTTATATCAAAAAGAAAACATGTAAGGTAAACTTGATACCAATAGATAATAAAAACAAATTGATACCAATTTTAAGTAAACAAATAGCATCTTGATACCAAATGAAGATATTTTTCTTTATTAGCATATGATACCAATTACACATCAATATTAATTTTTCAATCATTTTTCATCATAAAGTTAGAGAGTGAAATGTAAAACCAATGGTAACCCAAATACCGATTGAAATATAAAATACGAGTTTTCTCCCCCTTTATGAAATACCAAAAGACATGTTGCATAAGCTTGTATTAGTATACCAATTGAAAACTAATCAATTGAAACATGATGGTCATTAAAACACAAGCTTGTCATAATCAAGATTTGTGCTTAAAAATATAGGAATATAGTAAGCACAAATAAATCCTCTATATATGTATGTAAAAGATAGATATCAATTGAAATTTGATACTATATGAAGTATAAGCATACATATATATAAAACAAAACATATATGAGTATACGAAAAGATGTCAATATTGATACCAATTGAAAGAATTATTCAATGATACCAATTGAAATAACAATAAGAGCACGTGTATATCTCATATAACCTACCACCCAACACATGCACATGGATCATTGGATTCTTTCAATATAGAGCATACATAGGCATGGTCTCCCAACCAACCGTCCGTTGATGGTGGGGCTTTTCAAAAGATAGATTTGGAAATATAGTTTGTTTGAAAACTACTACCAAAGTGAAGAATACAAACTAGTTATATGAAAGTTTTTGAAAACTAGTACGAAATCCTTCAAGAAAGGAATAAACAAGATTTTTTATGAAACATGAAAAACACATGATCACCAAACACTCAAAAATCCATATAGCACAAATTGTACTCATGAAAACTAAATCATGAGAAAACATCAAATAAGGTGAGTGTACAAGTGTTGTGTGAGACATATCATCATGAAAATGGACAATCAAGCTCAATATTGAAATCACCTTAAAAACATGATAATCATCGAAATGATTTAAGCTTCAAGGCATATGTATGTTATGTACAAACTAAAATATACATACATATCCTAAACATAATGAGTCCACAAAAGTATATGCATGAAGGCACATGGCTCAAGGATGTACATGTATAATCAATAGTTTGGACAAGATGGACATATACATGAAGTAAGACATCTCAAATGGGGAATACAAGTCAAATGCATGAATCATCAAAATTAAACTATACTAGTACATCTAATGAATACAAATGAACGTTCAAGCACAAACATATAATAGTCTATTTGTTGCTCACTAGTTGTACAAGTATATGTCCTAGTCTTAATGAAAACTAACATTCAAGCAAGTAATCAAAACATGAAGCATAAAAATGGGTCATCAATATGATAATCATGAAAAGATGTCATTAAGTAAATCCACATGCTATTAGGCCTATGATATACATAATAGCTAAACAATGATGAGAACACAACATATGGGTCCATATAAACATGGGTGATCTAAAAAAGCTATACATGCATGTCAATGAACTAATAATCATGGTATTCAACATAACAACCAAAACTCAAAGTATCAAAACAAAAATCATAAAATCATAAACACATATGATCATTATGTATATGCATGTGCACTAGATCTAGAGCATACGTAATAGTTAAAAACAAGGTGAGAACACATAGATGTAGATTCATATAAAAAATGAAGTGTCTCAAATAACTAAACATGTATATCACTAATCTAATGAACATGGCATAAGCATAATGAACACTAAAACGTGACAAGCTATAAATAGATAAACATGAAAAACATGTAAACATAAATGGGAGTTAGAGAATGATACCAAAATCGATGAAGGTGCACCTCTAGTTCTCCAAACCGCGGTGGTCCTCCCACCAAACCTTCACCTTGAAAGTGATGCTTCCTAAATGGTTTTCTTTAAGCATGGAACGCAACCACTTCAAGGCACCAACACTCTCACGTTATGCGAGAGCCCCCACCTACATCAAAAAGCAAAGAGGTGGTCTTTGGTACCCATTTTTTTGGGTTCACGGGGGTTAGTACCTTTCCTAACCCAAACAAAATCATTTGCTAAATTTTCTTCATATAAACGATCATAGCAAAATCTAGCAAGATGGCCTTTTCGACCACAATGTGTACATGTGTACACATGAGCGTACATGTGTACACATGAGCATATGGTGGTGACCGTGGGAAGCATGTGTATGCCGTGATAGGTGTGCATGCAAGGATGGAACTTGTTTCTTTCGAACCAAGGATTCCAAGCTTGTGTGGTTCATGGCACAATGGCTCAAAGTGGAGCCCAATCAATCAACACTTTTCTTCAAAACAGTTATGTCATTTTCAATACTTGAAGATAAAGTGGAGCATGCATTAGATGTGCTAGGTGAATCTACACTAGCATGGCAAATATGTGTGTTTATGTCAATTTTTAAAGATTCATTTTTCTTAAAACTAAATCCAATTCTTTTGTAATGAACTCAATTTCATTTTTCAAAGTAATGTTATCTTTTAAAACAAAATCCAATTTTGAAGATAAAACCTCATTGTTTTTCACAACATCGTCGCAATCATTCTTGTTTTTCAAAACATCAATCTCTTTAAGGGCAAGTTCAAGTTGAGATTTAAGTTAGTCACGTTCACTAGTAATCTTTTCTTTCTCTTGCAAAACCAATTCAAAAGTTGAACACAAATCCTTCATTTCTTCTTTTAAATTAAAATGTTTCTTTTTTAAAAGTTCATGTTTTTCCAAGAATTTTTCAAGCTTTGTGGCAAGTTCAATATTTAAATTTTGAACTTCTAAACATCCATAGCAATATGAACTAGAGCAATTATCTAGTTGAGATTCCAATTGTACCTCAAGGGAGTCCTTCCTTTGGACCATGAGGCAATGCTCGTCGGACATGTCTCTCCTAGATCTCCTTATCTTGTTAATAATCCTTGGAAGCTCGGGAGAAGTCAAGATGCTCCAAATTGTAAAAACCGAATCATAGTGAGCAAACACATGTAATAAATCTTTATTAAGAGATGCTCTAAGTGTCTTAATGGCTAATGCATTGGCCTTTTTATACTTGCTATCATTGGGGTAGGATTCTTTAGTAGTGGCTTGATAAACTAGATGTCCTAGGCTTTTTAAATGACAACTCATCTTGGCCTTCCAAATATCATGTCTAGAAAAATCAAACATAGGAGGGCTATCCATGAGTGCAAACTAAATGTGTGCAAATGAAAATGCAAATATAGACTAGCAAACCAAGATCTCACTCCTAGGCGGTTAAACCTAATATCAGGAGCGTAGGCTCTGATACAAGTTGAAATCACCTAGAGGGGGGTGAATAGGTGATAATGCTAATCTATGAACTAAATGCGAAATTTAAAAACTTAATGCAATACACACTCAAGTGCAACCAACATGAGATGCACACACAACCAAACCAAGCATATAAAAGTGAATGCACAATATGAATAGATGCAAGGCACAAAGTAAAGAGAGAGATATAGTAAGAGACAAGGGATCAAGCGCAAACAACAAGATATGTTCCGAGGTTCGAGCACCCAGCTCTACATCCCCGCCTTCGACACACGAAGGATTTCCAATCCACTAGCTTGTCCACAAACGACTCCCACAAAGGGAACCTCCACTGAGGATTTGGGGCAATCACAATTACAAGGAGTACCCAACTCCCCTCTTTACAACCACAACCTCCTTCTGAGGCAAAACACCAAGCCAACAACAATCACCTCACAACTTGAGGGATTAGCACAAAACAACACAAGGATCATCTCACACCTTGAGGGATACAACCCACTTGCACAACCTCCTCAACACAATGAGAGAAAGGCACAAAGTCAAGCAAATGAAGGGTTTACAACTTGGTGGTCTAAACAACAACCACAAACAATTTCTTTCCCACACAAGGATCCTATAGAATGAGATAGTAGATGTAGCTCAAGTGTGTAGAAAATCAAAGGAATGGAAATCAAAATACTCAAAGAAAATCCTTGGGAAGTTATAGAAATCAAGATAAAGAAGTTCAATCAAAAACTTTTCCCAAAACCCTTTTCTTTGATTTTCCAAACCCTAGCAAAAATACCAAATAGATTGTTCAATTTAAAGCCCAAAAACTTCTTTAGATTGTTGTAAAAACACTAGAGAGTCAGGAAAAATTAGCACCAAAAATCTTGGAGAAAACTGGCTACTAATGAGGTATTTATAGCCCCCAGAAAAATTATAGCCGTTGGTAGCAGAAACTGCCAAAAATGAACTACCGGTCGACCGCTCGGTCGACCGGCCAACGGTCACATTTTGACCGCTGGCAACTACCGGTCGACCGATCGGTCGACCATCCCAGATCCAGAGAGCAACGGCTCTCTGGCCGGTCGATCGAAACAAACAGAGAGCAACCTGCTCTCAGTCGGTCGACCGTGCGGTCGACCGGCTCATAGGGCAGCCAGCGTGCACGTATCCGTGCGCGTCGGTCGACGGCTACGGTTGACCGGCTCCTGGTACGGTCGACCATTCGGTCGACCGACCTAGCCTGGCAGCAGCAGTTCTGGTCAGAAAAACATGTAATTTATTATCAAATAAATTCTCATAAAATCTCTAAAATCACACAAAAATAGTTTTATCATTTTATATTGAAATATAAACTTGTGTTAAAAATTCTAACACAAATTTCAAACATTATGGACTATATTTGTGTTATAGAAATTTTGCCAAAAACCAAAAAACGGTATTTTCTGAAACTTGAATTTTTGAATACATTTTGTCCAAAACTTATTTAAATACAAAAACATGATATTTAAACACTTTGAAGCATGATGCATATGGATAGAAATCCAATATACATAAAACATATACATATCATAGTTTTTGTCTTTAATTTCAAATATATGTTTTGTTAAAAATATCAAAACATAAAACACATGAATGGGTATATCAAACTAAATTTGTCTAAGTAGTTGAAGCATGCATGTATATAGAACAAATCTAATATACATTAAACTATATAAACTTGTTTTGATATAATATCTATTCATGCAAACCAAGATCGGTTAAACCAAAAACCAAAAACCAATATTCAAAACATGAAACGTGTGTGTTGTGAACTTGAGCATATCATACTATACTAATCTTTACAATTGGGATCTAAATACAAACTAAACTAGGGATACCTAAGTCTTCTTGTAGAGCGCCGTCTCCAAGCCGACTCGATCCAAACCGTGATTCACCGAGCTTGACTCCAATGAGTGCTAGATATCATCTTTGACGCTCGGGCTCTTGAATCACTTTGTGAAAGACGATATGGAAGCTTTCACCAACTAATATCTTGGTTAATGATCTGAAACTTAAACATCACAAGATTATTAGTACACATAACTACATGAGTTAATCATCATCAAAACTAGAGTGGAAGGCCTTTGGGCCAACACTTTTACACAAAAGTCCTCCTTATACTGATTTATTATATAATACAAATCAATGCTGAAGATCCATCAATTTCAACATCAACCATCTCGAGATTATATCAAATTTGCCATCAGAAATTGCTATAGGGCACGCGATTGCTACAACATTAACATCTGATTTTTATCATGTCTTATCCTCAATTATCTTTGTATTATTCCCATCAATCTTATTGTTATAGTTGTTCCTATAAAGTGTCATTGCCTCCCTCAGAAAAATATTGTTATAATCCTCACAAATTGGGTGATGTACCATGTTGTTATGGTTTGATGATTCATATGGATAGGAAAATTTGATGGATGATTTAGAAGAGTTATTTTCTTATTATGATAAGACGGATGTGCAAATGTATTTATATACAAAGTATAGGTTCAAAGAAGTTGAAGATTAGTGGTCGAGAAATTACTCTCAAATTCGTTCATGGATACGTATGGAAGTCTTTCTTAGAGATTGGTAGTTTTGTCATCCCTTGATTTCTCACCATCAAGGAGATAATGTGACCATCCATCTCAACTGTGATCTCCCCAACAACCAAACTGACTACCTCGCCTATCTTGCTGACGTGATCGCTCGCAAGCCAACCTCCAACTTTTATTCAGAGAAACCATATGCAAGATACGTGCAACTATGTGAGAACAAAAGTCAGAACCGAAACTAGCTACGCAAAGCCAAAGTCGAAGAGAGTTTCAAAATCAATCTTGAGACAGGGCTAGAGGTACTTCTAGAAGAAGAACCAGAGTTGGCGTCATAATCAAATCTACTGCTTGAGCTTAAATCAAACTTCAATCCTGAGACTGAGTTCGTGCTCAAGCTTGAAGCATCGTTTGATCCAATACCACTCACTAGGTCTAAGCTCAAACTAGAAACAATGTTTGGTACAATGTCATTGACTGAACCCGAACTCCAGCTTGAAGCAGCGTTTGATCCAGTTCCACTACTTGAGTCCGAGCTTGAAGCTTGAAGCAACGCTTGATCCAGTATCACCAACTGAGTCTGAGCTCGAACAAGAAGCAACGTTTGGTCCACTGCCACTGACTGAGCCTGAACTCGAGTCTGAAGCAGCACTTAATCCAATGCCACTATCTTCAGAGTTGGTCACTTCTTTGTCCAACAAATTATCATCGGTTCAGCCTTTCGAGCAAAGCTTGATTCAGTGCCATTACAGTCAAAGTTGGTCACTTCTTTGTCCAACAAGTCATCATCAATTCAGCCCTTTATGTTGACATTGCCAGATGAATATAATTCCTTTCAAGTCTTTTTAACTAGGACGTCCTATATGAAATGGAAATCTGATGTAGTTCACAGCTATAGAAGCTATGACTAACAGCCAGTCCAACCATTATGTTCGAGATTTTTCGTGATGCCGCATTTTGAAACTCGAGATCGAGTTTTCTCCAACTAGAAGAGAATTTATGAGAACATTAAAGATCCAACGAGCTTTTAGAAGACCTATTTGCGCAGGAGAAGGAAAGCCTGAGTTGGATTTGCTTAGGAGTAAGAGTAGTCTTTTATTAGGAGTAGGATGGTCTTTTATTTGTTCTTTTATTAGTTCTTTGTTATTTCTTTTTTTAGTTTTTATTATTCCTTAATATTGTAACAATTAACAACCCTTCTTCTCTCTGGAGTCTGGATGCTAAACTCTCATTTCAACTATCTTTTACTCCTCATTGTGGGGTTTTTCTCCCTAATCTCCTTTAGGGTTCCAATCTACTCACCCCTCTGTGATCATTGCCTCCTCCCTACACTCAACATATTTGTTGGATTTGACTTAAAATAAAATTTGAGTCCAAGTCCAAATTGAATTCTTTCTTTTTATGTTTTTTTTTATGTGTTTCCTTTCATGTGCGCTCTAGGTTGAATAGGAAGCGAAGTTCCTTAGATTATGAATCCGTATTTGGTTAGAAGTAGGAGTCTTTGGCATTGGTGATTAGTATAAATTTTGGAGATTATTTTCAATTCTGTAAGATTTGTGAGTCTTTGATAAATTATTTAGCGGTTTTGAGAGGTTTTCATGAGAATAATTTTTTGAGTTTATGTGAAATTTGGTTTTGTGAGTGATTAAATAAATTAGTGAAGCTCTTTGTATATTCATATTAACTATATTCTTCTTCAAAATTCTCTTTGTTGTAACAATATCAACTATGCCTTTTTCAACTAAAATAGTCATAGATGGGGCAAGGCTAAAAGATTCAACAAAGTTGTAAAGCTGACTATCAACCTGACACCAAACCTTTCTTAATGGTTGTGTGAGGAAACTATGGACAAAAAGGGGGCTTCTCTTAATCCTAAAAGTCCTCCAAAGTCTACTAGACTGTAGAAAGAAAACAAAGAACTCTAGAGAAGGGGGTCTAAAGAAAGGGAAAGATGATAGAGTTGGCACACGGAATTCATTCAACTCTAAGGCAAGGATAAAGTAAAGAGCCAATCAGAAAACATACAATTTCAAAGCAGCCTCAAATGCAATCCAATCCTCGTCTTCAAACCAGACACCAGCTTATGGTTCAACTTTATCGGCATTGTTCGGTGGAGAGTGAGCAAAGAGAAGTTCAAATCGAGTAAGGTGTCAATGTTACCATATGGAAGTGTTGTTCGGTATTGGAAACATAACCTTCCATTTCTACTTTACTCTCTAATTTTAGGACTACTCTCCGACTTTTGACTAACCTCTTACACTCCCCATAAAAATCAGGCCTCTATTTGGTCGTGTTGGGTCAGGTACTAGACCCCAAACTGTCTACAGTCAAGTTGAGCCTTTATTGGAATCTAGTAACAGATCAAAGTGATAGTGAACTATGAAATACGTAAAAAAAGAAGATGCAAAAACAGTTACTGCATAGAATTAGCAACTTGAGAAGAGGATAAGAAAAAAAAATGCAGCAAGGGATTAATTCCCTCTGCATATTTTGATACCTTAATATCCAGATATTTATTATAAGATTACTAATAATAACAAGGTTTTCAATATCACATGTTAGGTTTTGTATCAGATAGGGGAATTTCCATATCAGGTAGGAAGTATCAAACAATACATAAGGGACATGAGATGAATATTAGGTGTTTATATCAGGCATTCTATATATGCAGACAAAGGCATGAAAGAAGTTATACATTCACAAAATGCAACAAAGTAATTTATGAAATTGAAAAACAATATCTAAATAAAATTTCAATTAACTCATAGATAAGTTTTTATGTACTACTTTCTTGGAATTGAATGAATGAGAAAAGGAAACATTAGATTTGAGTTTGAATTGCTTTGATTAGGTTCTTTCCTTCTCATCTTCGATTAGAGTTGTGCCATCTCGATTAGGGCTTCCGTATCCTCTCATTATATCGAGACTTCTTCTGTGTCAGTTTTGCTATGTCCTCCACGATTCGTCCCCATCTCGCATTGTCACGGCTGCTAGACTATGGCATAGAGAAGAGAACAAGGGGAAGCATCAAATTTAGGAGAGTCAAGAAAGTTGTTCAGAAAGAGAGTATATGGTCAAAACATGAAGAATAGAATTCAAATTTTATAAATATTGGATGTTTTAGTTTAACTTAAAATCCAAATCCATTTTATCAAGTAAACCCAATATAAAGTTATCCTAAGGGTATATATTGGCATCAGCATCAACAATTTAGTTAGATTTGGTTGGCATCAATAATTAGTAGTTTGGCTCATTAAATCCTTATTAATGAAGCTTGGGGGTTTTCCCACCGTTTATCTAATATAAAAAAAAAAAAATTAGTAGTTTGCCACTAGCAATTCAACATCTCATCAACAACTATCGTCATCAATAATTATGTGTTCGACATTTGCATTGCCAATTCAGATCTGTTTATACCACTTCAATATTTCAGTTTGTTAGCCAAACTCTCAATGTTATACCATGATGAGCTTGGGGGGAGACGTTAGATATAATAGGTAAATAATTGATTAGTAAACGTAGAGTTATTTAGTTATATAGTCTGAATAGCATTTGGAGTCTTATAGAGTCCTAAAAGTATTACAAGTCATAATTTGAGTAGGATTTGATTTTGCATGGTCTATATAAGGAGATGATTTCATCATCTCTCATGGCCTAATGGCCTTATATAATTTACTTTGTAATTATTTTAAGTATCAATCAAGATTTAATCTTTTATGGTTTTAAGAGAATCCAGTATGATCCATGTCAATCTATATTCGTCAAGGATATATCGGCTTAATATATCAACCAATATCCAAAATAGCAACAGTGAAGCTTGGTTCACTAGTAAGGGGGTAGGAATGGGTTGTGGGGGGCCCAGGTCGGCAACAACTTATGTATGTAATATATATACATATATATATATATATATATATATATATATATATATATATATATATATATATATATATATATATGAAATTTTCAAATGAGAAACTTTCTCATAATAAGCTTCGTGAGAAAACCATATAAGAGAGATTTTATGGATGATCCGAACCGTTCATCTTGATCTACATACTATAATTAGACTACCAATTAAAAATCACGCGATTCCAACTTTTTTTTACCGATGCATCAAGTGACATCTTTATTCTACAGTGAATATAACATATGTTTGGTAACCACTTGTTCTATGGGTAAAAAGGCTCGGACTCACGTGATTTTTAATTGATAGTCTAAATAAAGTATATAGATCAAGATGAACGGTTCGGATCATCCACATAAAAGCTCCTATATAGTTTTCTCACGGTCTTCGTGTGAGAAAGTTTCTCACACGAAGACTACTATATATATATATATATATATATATATATATATATATATATATATATATATATATATATATATATATATATATATATATATATATATATATATATATATATATATATATATATAGGGCTTACTGTACCTCAGCCTGCAGGCTGAGAGAGTTTCTCAGCCTGCGGGACGTGGCTGAATATATGCCACACATCGGTCGCAGAGTGCGGGCCCCAAAAAAATCAAAAAAATCCCGCCTAAACAATCGTGAAACAAATTGATAAAAATACCCCTTTTATATGACGACAGCGACTTCTAGCATTGAAAAGTAAAAAAACATTCATGGTCGCATTTACTTAATCATTTATCAGTTCCCAATGCGACTATGGTCGCAATAATGAACTGTTTTGGAGTTCATTATAATTTCAAATTATAGTGTATTAACATTTAAACTGTTTTGGATAACTGAACAGTCACCTAGGAAGTATACAATTTTTGGAAAAGGTAGAAAATATATTTGAGAGATATTCACGTGGTCCGAGAGCTTAAACCTTTTGGAATTCCGGGATTAAAAATATATAAAGGGTCATGAGCAAAGGATTAAAAACATACTAAGTTATTTTGCTCAAACTCGTTACTCTCACTGTTCGGAAAATACATTCAAAAAAATGTCTTCACCATCACCACCATCTTCACCGGAAAGAAGCCAATCATCAAATGATGATTTTATGTTTAGTTCTGAAACAATGTCTCGCTACGGGTCAGAATCTGAGCTTGATACAGACGACCCGTTCTGGGAGTTCATTGATGAACCAAAACACAAACATGAAGAGGAAGAAAGCGAAGAGGAGACTGTCGCTGAAGAGGAGAAAGAGACGGAAAGTGATACAGAAGACGAAAGCATGACTCTTGACGACGAATCCGATTACGATGGTGATGACGAGGATTAGAAGTTTAAAAAAAATGTATTTTGTTATTTTTTTTAAATATATATAAATCTGTTTTCTAAAGTTAAATGTGTGAATTACATTTTTTACTACTATATCTAGGTTGAAATGCTGTACAATTGTTACAAACCTTCATTTTAAATATTTTACGCTAAACGAATATACTGCGACCATGGACGCAGTTAATAATTATATTACTTCACCCGTATAAATTTTTAAAATGAAAGGTTGCGACTTTAGTCGCAGTTGCTGGACGCAGACTTAATAAATACACGGCGACCTTGGTCGCAGTTGCTGGACGCATAATTAATAAATACACTGCGAACTTGGTCGCAGTTGCTGGTCTTTAGTCTTAATCAACAACAACACTGCTACCTTGGTCGCAGTTTCTGACCGTAGTCTTAATAAAATACACTGCGACCTTGGTCGCAGTTGCTGGTCTTTATTCTTAATCAACAAAAACACGGCGACCACTGCTACCTTGGTCGCAGTTTCTGACCGTAGTCTTAATAAAATACACTGCGACCTTGGTCGCAGTTGCTGGTCTTTACTCTAAATCAACAACACTGCGACCTTGGTCGCAGTTGCTGGTCTTTATTCTTAATCAACAAAAACACGGCGACCACTGCTACCTTGGTCGCAGTTGATGACCGTAGTCTTAATCAACAACAACACTGCTACCTTGGTCGCAGTTTCTGACCGTAGTCTTAATAAAATACACTGCGACATTGGTCGCAGTTGCTGGTCTTTACTCTTAATCAACAACACTGCGACCTTGGTCGCAGTTGCTGGTCTTTATTCTTAATCAACAAAAACACGGCGACCTTGGTCGCAGTTGATGGGCGCAGTCTTAAAAAAAATAATCTGCAACCTTGGTCGCAGTTGCTGGTCTTTATTCTTAATCAACAACAACACTGCGACGAGGTGACACGTCAACGCAGCAGTTGCTTAGTGGCAGTCTTTTGTCGCAGTTGTTTCTGTTTGCACTGTAGGCTTATGCGACCTTGGTCGCAGTGTCGTCTCTGGTCCAAGTTGTTTTGTTTGCAATGCATGACTGCGACCAAAGGTCGTAGTTTATTAAAAAACAAATATGTTTTTTATTTATGTCCAGGCATTTATCTCCAGGCTTGTGAAAATGATACAAAAACGATCTCTTATACAATAAGATTGAGTGTTACAATACAGGAGTACAAAGAAGACTAAACATCAAAAGAGCCCTTGTTGACAAAGAGCAGTGGTGTTATTGAGGTCTTTTTATTTATGTCCAGGCATTTATCTCCAGGCATGTGAAAATGATACAAAAACGATCTCTTATACAATAAGATTGAGTGTTACAAAAAATGACATCAAGAAGACTAAACATCAAAAAAGGTCCCCGTGTATTAAAAAACTGTGGACAGCGAGGACCACGACTTATTCCCTTGTGTACGATGAGGATCAAGTTCGCCGGCGAAAATATTCTCCCAGGGGCCCAGCGAACCTGAAAAAGGACAATCAAGTTCTGGGTCATCTTCGTACTTAGCGTCATCTTCATCCATGGAGGCAGGAACTGTTAGAGACTCTCAAGAGACTCTCAATTGCTCTCGAAAGAAAACAGTCTAAGTATGGGCTGTTTAAAAAGGGAGAAGGTGAGCCATATTTATAAGCAGCCCATAATAACGATAATTAATGGTTCATTAATCATAACCGTCGGCCTTAATGATCGCACGACTATCGAAGTCCAATGGAAGGTTGACGCATGGAGTGTCGTTTCGGGAAGCGTCGAAGACGCTGGTCTCCAACCCCCAGCGCCGGTTTGGCATTAAAAGACATTAACGCCTAAACCCAATGAAGAGCAGACGCGTGGACAACCGCTTTAGAAAACAACGAATGGTGCGGGTTCGTCAACGTAGACTTGACGTTAAAAGATCTCATAAAATCTATATGACAGGCCACGTCTCACGAAGTGACTCCAAGTCGAGTCCCCTCAGCAAACTTTTCATTTTTCATTTAGATTCAAAAAATGACTTAATCCAAAAAATAACACTTAATAAAATAACAACACTGCGACCTTGATCGCCATGCATGTTAATATAAAGGAAACACTTACTTAACGTACTGCGACCAAAGTCGCAGTCCATGTAATGCAACCCTAGATTGCAGTTGCTGGCCATCTTTATCAATAACAACACTGCGACCTTGGTTAGGGTTAACCATGTACACTGCGACCAAAGTCTCTGACTAAGGTCGCAGTTTAAATGTACACTGCGACCAAAGAATCTGACTATATTATATACAAAAAAATTAAACTATAAAGTAGAATTTTATCGCAGGCTGAAAAGGAGAAAGTAGATCTTTCAAAAAAAGAGGTAAAGAAATAAGGCGAAAAGTAATTTATATCCTATAAAGAGCGGCAAAATTAAAAAAGGGGACAAAATAATAATAAAGAATAAGGAAAAGTTATCGAAAGGGGTATTTGGTAATTTAACTTCTTCCTAAAAGCGGGCCGCAAGTCAGTGAGGTGATAAATTGAGCCACGTCATCGCAGGCTGAGAAAGTACTCTTAGCCCGCCGGCTGATATACATTTTTCTCATATATATATATATATATATATATATATATATATATATATATATATATATATATATATATATATATATATATATATATATATATGGGGGGAGAGAGAGAGAGAAATGGGAATCAGCTGACACAGGAGGCAACTCCGTCCTATGTCGCACTCAAAAGTCAAGTTTTTGATTGAATTTTCAAGATCCGACCACACATTATCATCTTTATGTTCTAAAATATATACATATAAAAATCACCTTATTTGGAGTTTGTTTACTCCATTTTCTTTGGGTTCAAACATTAACGATTTTTTAACAGTAGAATAAAATGGAACGATTAGATCAATGAGTAAACGAATTTCAAATCACTTGATTTTTTATATATGTACATCTTAGAACACGAAGATGATAATGTGCGGTTGTTATCGTGGAAAAAAATTCGAGAGATATAATTTTAAACTGCGACATAGGATGGAGTTGCCTCCTGTGTCAGGGGATTTACATATTCCTCACACACACACATACAAAATATCAATCAATATCAGTTCAAAATGATTAAGAAAATTTTCCTCCATTTTGTAGTGGCATACCCTCTATATAGGTTCAAAAGTTGTTTTTATATTTCTCTTCAATCACAGACAGTAGTCAATAGGATCTAGAAAGAGAGGAGAGGGTCTGAGGATAGTACAGAAATTTAGACAAATACAGTACATGAGCACAAGTCACGTGTAAAGGTGGTTAGGAAGGTGGAGAAAATCTTTTAGGAACCAAAGAATTTACTCACTCAAATATAAGTTGCAGAGCAGAAAAATAAATCATAGTCAAATCAAGGGCCTGAAAGCATTTTTCCCAAGTTAAATATATATAATTTCTAAAAAGAATATAAACTTAAGAAAGGTCATATATGTTCTTCATATCAAATAAGAAATAAATTAATTTGTAAAAATTAGATGAAACAAAAGTGAGAAAAAAGAATCACAATAAATGATACTTTAGCTTATCCAAACAATATGCAATTATTCAATCACAGAGGTTAATATAAAGAAAAGAAAACTTATATGTGAAAATGAAAAATAATTGGAATTTAACTTGATACATGGGTAGCGTTTGACTATAGCAGAACGGGAATAAAGATTCTTATCCTGCTTAGCACAAGGATTGTTTGTTTGTAAGAATTTGGAGGTGCAGCAGCTTTAGTGGTGCCTGAATTTCCAAACCCCTGAATTTGGCAAGCTTCAAGGAATCAACTTCCTGCAACAAATGCTACAGTCAATTTGCAACTACAGAAGCATCAATTAGAGATGCAACTTCAGTACCCATACCCTTTTTATTCCTGAAATTTTCAATTCCTGCAACTTGTATGAAAAGGAAAAGAACAGAAAAAAAGAATTCCAACCACATTCATGCATGCTCAAGCACACACAAGCTTGCACAACACAGAGCTAATCGGTTTATAACAAATAAGCATTCTACTGAAATCAAAAGAACAGAGAAACATACAAAGAAATAAACAGGACCGAACGCATATGAGCATGACGTGAGTTGATCAGAAACATGCAACGTCAGAATAGTTAGATGGTCGTTTTGCAAATGAACAGCCAACAAAACCAGAGAAATTGTGAAATTATGCCAAGGTAAAGGCGGCCGTATATATGAGAGGTTATTCCACAAAAGGGACATCACAAGGATGAGTTACAATGTAGAATCACTGATCATATCAACTAACAAAGAGGCTGCCAGAGGAAAAGAAATTGATGTAACTTTCAATCCAGAAGGCTTTACATTATATGAAACAAGGAAAGTGATCTAACAAATATCAAAAGGTCAGAAAAAGAAAAGTTTTTCTTTTAACTTCCGCTTCAAGGTCAGCAACAAAAACCATTGAAGCCTTAACAAGGAGCGTGGATCATGAACTCTGCAACCACTGACATCAAATGGTCTTCCCATTTCTATCAGCATCAGAGAAGGTTGGGAGGAAAAAAAATTGTGATCTACTTGTCAAGTTTCTTAACTGTATTCAACAAATTTTAGAAAACAAACTGACGAGGACATCACGCCTCTGAGAGAACGGTTCGATCGAGTCTATTGCAGATCCAGAAAACAGCGTGCTACAGTTCTTTGATTTTAACTCTTTATTTTATTTTAGTTTAGTTGCTTAGTAGGTGTCTCTTTATGTGGGCGTTTGGTACCACATCGGTTATTTCCTATAAGTACCTTTTTTGTAAAATCTATAAAAAGGCCCCAAGACTTCTCTTTGATATTATTAAATGATTAAAATTTTCACAAATTTTCAGTTAAATTCTTGAGTTTTTTTTGGCTCTTGAGTTTTGCGTGTGAAGCCCGTACAAGGGGTGAAAATCCAAAATTCTATCCAGTTTCTTAAATTCAAAATTTAAACCCTAAGTTTCCAATTTGAAGGTGATTGAGATCCTAAGTTCTACGTCAGTTTGGTATTAGAGTTTTGGTCTCAATCCCTTCCAACTTTTCTTTTAGCCCCTCCAAAACCCTAAATCTAGATCCCTAGATCTATTAAAAAAAAGATATTTTTCATCTTCTTCCCCTTTTTTTCCCCAAAACCCTAACCCTAAGGGTACTTTCACCACTGCTGCCGCCACCATCCATCACATCCACATCGTCGCCGCCATCGCCCGCCATCACTTCAACCACCAGCCACCACCATCCCCACCAACCATCATCTCCACCAACCCCTCAAACCCATCAAACTGAATCAACTCCGATCCAACACCATCATCATCATCGCGATCGCCATCATCAACATCAACTCCACCGCCATCAAACCCATTGATGCCACCGCCACCTACCAACCTCACTGCCTTCCACCGCCACTTCTCTCTTCATCCCCGACGCTGCCGCTTGTCGCTGCCAACATATGATCTCCTTCACCGCTCCTGCGCTACCTTCAGTCGCCGATAGCAGCTGCGTCGCCATCAAGTTTCCTTTGATCTTGATCCCTGACCAGCCTCAGATCGAGCCTAGTATGATCAGATCGGATCCGGTTTTGGGGTTCAGATCAAATTGGGTCGATCAAGTGCAAGTGGGTCAAATACAACCAAACCTGACCCAACTCACCTGAGCCTGACCCGACCGAGTCCAGTCCAGCCTGACTAGGTCCAAACCAACTTGACCGGTCCAGCCCAGCCTGACTTAGTACGAGTCAACTCAAGCTCTGAGTCAGCCCAGCTTGACTCAATCCAGCACAGGAGCAGCAGCGCAGTCGCATTTTGAGGGCTATTTTGAGCTCATTTCAAGTCCAAATCGAGCCGTTCTCGAAGCAGCAGATTCGTGACAACCAGTACTGCGCATCTATAGCTATCACATCTAGGTTCGAGCTTCGGTCACCTACCAGGTAATCGTTTAAAATATTGTTCAGTTATTTCTGTCATTTAATTGAGATAGCTAGCTTTCTCAATCTGTTACAAGGTAGAACATATTGACTATTGACCACTAAATAGTGAGTTATGTGAGTCTGATCTTGAATGACAGCCTAACTTGATATTAATTGTGCAACTAAATTAGCTTGAGTTAGTGATCTCTTGGATTAATTCGAGAATTTACTGTGTTAACACGTGTAGTTAAATCACTATGACAACAATATATTTTTGTTTAATCACCTGTTGATCAAGTAAGCTTAAAATTAGTATCATTTGCCATTTATCTAATCTCTGATTTCTCCTGCATGGCGTGCATCTCACCTTAGGGTAGTTTGCATTTAGGGTTAGTGAGGAACTTGCATGTCTACTAGAAATGGTAAAACTTTTTCTATAGGAGAAACTTCTGCACCAATGGACTCTAACCTTCAGGATACACTTAACACACTCATTGCTAGGATAGACTAACGACTGCAAGAGTTTAGAAATCAGGCTAATGCCAATTGTAGAGATTTAGCCACAAACTTAAAAGACTAAAAACCAATCGAAAGAGAATCACAAAGGACGAGTCTTGAAATAACATTAGGTTACCCAGGCGTGAACGAGCTCAACCCTTCAATACAGCTGACACTGATGCCAATATATCAAAAGCGTAAAAGTCGATGCTCCTTCCTTCGACGAACGCTTAGATCCTCAGGGTTATATAGACTGGCAGTTGGTTATACACTGCTACTTTTGTTGAGATGACATTTTCAAGTCTAGGACAATTTGATTTGTCATGATGAAACTAACGGGACAAGCCAAACAATATTGAGAAAACCCCCTGTTTTAAATATCGGCTGAGTCGGCCGAGATATCGTCCGATATCTGTTTTTTTGCCTGCTGCCAATACGATATGGAGAAATCGTTCGACATATCGTTTGCAGCAAAAAACGGTCGATATTTGAAATATTGGCCGATAAGTCACCCGATATTGGACGATATATCGCTCGATATATCGCCCGATATGAAATAACTTATTTATTGCACGACTGCGTGAAAATGTACCTTATTTTTTACTATCTTTGCAAGCATATTACATCATTTTTATTAGATTGATGATATCTATGACTCTAAACCAACTTTTAGTTATCAATATTTTATTACATATAGTGTCTGATATGAACGCCTGATATGCGCGCGTATCCTCGATATCTCCCCCCATATCTGATATTTGATATGAAAAACCCCATCCGAAATGATCCCGATATCCGATATTTAGAACCTTGAGAAAACCTTGAGATGATTATGAGATATAGAAGAGAAGATACAGTGGAGACTTGGAAGGGCATAAAAGAAAAGCTAAGGTTGAAGTATGTTCCGTTGTTCTTCAGTCAGCAATTACTGGACAAGTAAAATATGTTGACTCAAGGAAACAAATTGGCCACTGATTACATCGCTAAGTTTGATAAATATTTGAACTGGTATGAAAAAATCGAGTTTGAGTCTTCTGAACTAACCCTATCTAGGTTTAGGTCAGGTTTTAAGGATGATTATCGCCAAGAGCTCATTACTCGAGGCATCACGACTTTAGAGCAGATATATCAGATGTTCACCGATTTAAATGAGTTTAGAGAATCCTACTTTCACTGAACTGACTCTAAGGATACCTCTAAGACCAGAACTGCTAGCAAACCCAATTTTAGCCGATCCTTTCCTGTCCTGAGCAAACTTACCTCTAGTTCTTCTAGCGCCAAACGAGCGGATTCTTCTAGTGTGAAACCAATAACCCCCGAGAGAAGAACATCTAGGGTCTGTTTGGTTGTCATAATTAGCCGTTATTCGTAAGTTGTAATTGATAAATTCTTTTACATTTGTAAATGAGTTGCATACATGTAAGTTTTACGGTGTTTGGTTGGTAATATAAAGTTGTAAGTGGGAAAGTGTATTGTATTTTATGGTGTTTGGTTGTCGTAATGTGTAAGTCGTAAGTGAAAAAGTTGATCATAAAATTAACTATTTGGTGATTTAAAAATTTTTAATATTACAAATAAATACTAAAAATGCTAATATTAAAAAAATTAATATTAACATAAAAAATAATACAAATTTGCAACACCACAAAATTAACTGTAAGTGGCTGTAAGTGAGTAGTTATTGGGTTGCAAGTGAGTGATTTTACGAATTACGGTCCAAACAAACGTCGTAGTTGTAATTGGTGGTAAGTCATTTACGAATTACGGCCTTTTACGACTTTTACGTCCAAACAAACAGCCCCCTAGTGAACCAGCAAAGATCAACCCGCGAACTCAATGCTATAAATGTCAAGGGTATGAAAACCTTGCCAGTCAGTGTCCGAGTCAAACTAAGATTCTCTCGGGGGTTATCAGTTTCGCACTAGAAGAACCCGCTGGTTTGACGCTAGAAGAACTGGAGGTAAGTTTGCTAGGGACAGAAAAGAATAGGCTAAAATTAGGCTTGCTAGTAGTTGCGGTCTTAGAGTTATCCCTAAAATCAGTTCGGTAGAAGTACGATCCTCAAGACTTGTCTAAATCGGTGACTAGCTAATACGTCTGCTCTAGACTCATGATGCCTCGAGTGATGAGCTCTCGGCGGTAATCATCTCTAAGACCTGACCTAAACCTAGATAGGGTCCTTCGGAAGACTCAAACTCGATTGCACCACACCGATTAAAATATTCATTAAACTTAACGATATAATCGGTAACCGGTTTGTTTCCTTGAGTCAACCTATTCCACTTGTCCAGTAATTATTGACTGAAACATGGTTGAACGTACTTCAACCTAAGCTTCTCTTTCATGCCCTCCCAAGTCTCTACTGGATCTTCTCTTCTATATTTCATTATCCGCTCAAGATTTTTTCAATATTGTCTGGCTTGTTTCGTTAGTTTCATCGTGACAAATCTAATTTTCCTAGACTCAGACATGTCATTTCAACAAAAGTAGCGATCTATAGCCAACTGTCACTCCATATAACCCTGAGGATCTAAGCGTCCGTTGAAAAAAGGAGCATCGACTTTTACGCTTTTGATATATTTGGAATAAGTGTCGGCTGCATTGTAGGGTTGAGCTTGCTCACACCTGAGTGACCTACTGTCATTTCGAGACTCGTCCTCCTCCATGGTTTTACTTTGATTGATTTCTAGCTTTTCAAGTCGTGTGGCTAAATCTCTACAAATGGCATTAGCTTAGTCTCTAAATTCTTGTAGTCGTTGATCCATCCGATCCATTCTAGCAATGAGTGTGTTAAGTGTATCCTGAAGGTTAGGGTCCATTGGTGCAGACGTTTCTTCTGCAGAAAAAATTGTACCACTTCTAATAGGCATGCAAGTTCCTAACTAACTCTAAATGTAAATAACTCTAAGGTGAGATGTATGTTATGCAGGAGGAATCAGAGAAAAGATAACGAAACATAATGTTGAAATCACCTAGAGGGAGGGTGAATAGGTGATGGCTAATCTAATGAACACTAAATGCGGAATTAAAAACTATTATGATGCAAATTAAACTTCTTAAACTAAATACCAAGTTTAACACAAGAGTGTAGCCGAATTCCCCGTAAAGGGCTCTGGACTAACTCCTCAAGATTCCTCTAAATAAGAGTTGAGGTGCCGTGTTGGCTCTCTTGTTGAAAACTAGTGTTAGCAAACAATCCCAAGTATATATCGATTAAGCACAATAAGAATATCAAGCATGTAAAGATAAAGACAATAATAGCATGCAAGATATAAATAAGTAAGGGAGAGAGAGTGTGAGTAATCGCAAACACAAGGAATTTGTTTCGAGGTTCGAGCACACTTGCTCTACATCCCCTCCTTCGACATTACGAAGGATTTCTATTATAATCGATCCCACCGGATCACTCGGTGTCGCAACACCTACAAGCTATCGGACTCCCTAGTCCGTACACACCGCAAGCCCACTAGCTCGCCGAGGCCGCACCTCAAATTAAGAGTTCACACACGAACTCTAAACCACCGCGAACACACTTGTCTGCCTCCTCAAGAACAAAGAAAAGATCTCTTAGTGATCTAAACACTTTGATCACCAATAAACACTCTCACAACAAAACCCTATAAGTAGATATAGCAATGGATAGCTCAAGTGTTGTGTGAGAAAATAAGGATTGAATCTATGGTGAAAAATTCAAGAAAATCTCTTTTAACACTCTTGATAAAAACTCCCTTTTGATTTGGAAATGAAGCTCTAAAAACTTGTGAATATAACCAAAGAAAAGAGTGAGAAAAACTAGCCCAAAACTATTCTTGAAATCTTAGAGAAAATAGCCCCCAAATGGCCCAATTTATAGGGCTCTAAAAACTAGCCGTTATGGGCCAGTCAGAGCTGCCGGTCGACCGCCCGGTCGAGCGCCAATTATCGGAAATCCGATCGTTGGGGCTGCGGTCGACCGAGCCTCTGAAACAGAGAGCAGACTCTCTGCCGGTCGACCGGGGCATTTCCAGAGAGCATAGCTCTCTGGACGGTCGACCGATCGGTCGACCGGCCCTCCAGCCTGACACTGGCGTGCACGCTGTGCACGTCGGTGGACCGCCCGGTCGACCGACTTCAGACATCGATCGACCGGTCGGTCGACCGGCTGAAGCCAGGGAACAAAATTCTGGGACTTAAAATTTGGTCGTTTTGACTAAAATAAAATCCCATAAATTCAGAGAAAATATACAAAAATAGTTTCAATGTTATACTTTGTTAAACAAACATGCTTGCACAAAATCAAGGCATGTTACAAACAAATTGGACTATTTTTGTAACTTGAAAATTTTGGCTCAAAACAAAAACTGTATTTTTTTAAAATTGATTTTTCCAAAACTTCACCAAATACAAAAACAAGATATTCTAAACTTTTTTAAAGCATAGGGTGTATGGATATGATCCACTACACAAACATGGTGAAATATCTATGTTTTTGACATTAAGATCTAAATATGATTTTGGTAAAAACATATAACTTGAATACCAAAAACTAAACCAGTATTTTTCCAAAATGAAAATTCTTTTATGAAAACATATCTAATCAAGAGTGTGTGTGTGTATATGGTATACTTGAGCAATCCACCAACTATTCTATCCTTTACATTTTATCTAAAAATAAAATCTTATAAAACAAACCTAAACACAAGTCTTCATGAAGTCTTCACTTGAAGTCTTCTCATCTTCTTGACTTGGTCCAAACACGATCCAAAAGCTCTTTGGATCAAACTGTGCTAGCTTCAATACTTGACTTTAAATACTTTGTTGAAGCTACGCACCACTAAGATCTTGATCATGAATCTGTCGCTAACTAAACACAAGATCATTAGTACTATAACTACATGAATTGATCATCATCAAAACTAGAGTGGTGGGCCTTTGGGCCAATAATCTCCCCCTTTTTGATGATGACAAAACTCATGAAGTTATATATGCATGGATTAAAGTAAAGCTTCAAAGAAGTTCCCCCTTAACTCATGCATATCAATAAATAATAGTATGACAATAAAGCACATAAACATGTATGCAAATGCATGGAAATAAAACACATCAAATTCTTTTTCTCTTGTTTGTAATACAAAACATATATGCATAAACATAAATACTACTCCCCCTTTATGAATAAAGGAAGGAAAACATGCATATAAACCAAATAAATCACAAATACTTCTCCCCTTTTTGTCAATCATCAATAAAGGGGTCAAAGTAAAAAAACAAAACAAATTCTTCTCCCCTTTTTGTCCGAAACAAAGAATCAATAAAGGGGTAAACATAAATCAATCAATAAATGGTATATGCGATATACATTCATGAAGAGGAAGATGTGAAGCTTCCCTACATATATATACATTACATGAAAGAGGGATGACAAGCCCTAATTCACATAACGCATATTATATAATGCATAAGAGGAGATGTGAAGCTCCCCCTACACACGTGTACCACATAAAGAAGAGTTGTCAAGCTCTTCAATACAAGATACACTCATCATGAATCTATATGTAGAAGAGATGTTAAGCTCTCCTTGCATATAGGAAATAAAAAAAAAATTTAATTTTTCTTTATTAAAACAAATTTTTTTTTGAATTTTGATACCAATTTTGAAACATAATGCATAAGCTTAAAAAAATTTGAAGTAAGCTTAGCATAAACAAATTTTGTGCTTTAACATGTAAATCGATTTTAACTCAAGCACAAAACAAAACATATATATGTATGAAAAGAGAATACCAATAGAAATTGATATTATTTGAAATGAAGCATACATATATAGAAAACAAAATATGAGTATATACAAGAAAAGAGTCATATTAATACCAATTGAAAAGATCCAATGATACCAATTGAAACAATAATAAGATCAAGTGTATATCTCATATTAAAATTGAAGAATAAATAACTAGTTTAAATTAATTTTTGAAAAATTAGTTAAAGATCCTTCAAAAACATGAAATCAAAACATACGTTTTTCATGAATCATACTAAATACATAAAGGTTGACACTCAAAATTTATAAAGCTCATAAAAGATGTACATGAAATAAGGTCATGACAAAACAAATAAAATGTGAGTGTACAAGAATCATGTAAATAGCATTTTTCATAAAAATAGTCAATAAAGCTCAAATCAAACATTAATATCATTTTATCATAAAAATTCATTTTTCATATAAAAATAAACTTCAAGGTATATGTATGATTTATCCAATTCTAACAATATACATACATATCCCAAACATAAAAGAATCTATTAAAGGTATTTGCATGAAGTCAAGAGACTCACGGGTATACATGTATATTTATTAGATTTGAATTCAAAATACATATACATGAAGTAAAAACATGAAAATTGACAAAACATGTATAAATGAGAGAATCATCAAAACTAGCCTATACATGTACATAAAGTGAGTACAAATGAGCAATGAAGTGCAAACATATATGAATCAATTTGTTCTCACTTTTTGTACATGTATAAATACAAGTTTTGATAAAAACTACATTTAAACTAGTATTTACCACATGAAGCACAAAAACAACTAAAACATGCACATGCTAAATGATATTATCAAAAGTAAAGCATGTAAATAAACTAAGAGTTTTAGAGATAGTTACCAACACATGAACTATACTCCAAAGCTCCAAACATGGTGGTTGTCCCACCAAAACTCCTTGATAGCGGTGCATCAAAAGTATGTCCATCATGTCCACATGCATCCACCACCAAGGTACCATCTCTCTCACGTTTTGTGAGAGCCCTCACCTACATCAAAAACACAAGGTGGGGGTTTTGGTACCCATTTTCTTTTGGGTCCTTGGGGGTTAGCTTTGTAAGGAACCCAAACATTTTTATTATTAGCAAAATTAATATGATTTACTCTATCATAACAAAATCTTGCTAGATGGCCTTTGCGGCCACAATATGTACATTTGTACACCTTAGGATGCATATGTGCATGTGTATGATTATGGCGTGCAAAGTGTACATATGCATGAGGGTGATGTGCATGAATATGTGGAGTTTGTTTCTTTGAAAACACAGACTCCAATCTAGAGTGATTGAATGCACATGTGCTCAAAGTTGAGCTCAAACAATTAATTTTATTTTTCAAAACTTCCATCTCATTAGTGGTGGTATGTAAAGCATGATGAGAAGGAGAATCATTATTCTTATTCTTTTTGAAAACCTTTTCTTCTTCTTTTTCACAATTTTTTCTTTTCAAAGAGTTATTTTCTTGAAAAGCAATTTCTTTTTGTTTTTCCACCAAAACAACTTTGTTTTTCAAAATAGTGTTTCCTTCACAAAGATCATTTAATTTAGACATCAAGGAAACATTTTCATTTTTCAAATCTTCTTTATCTTTTTCAAAACATGCAATTTTGTTTTTGAAAGACTCATTTTCTTTTAAAACATTTTCAAAATTTTCATGCAAAGAATCTTTTTCATTTAACATGGCATCAAATTTCTTTTTCAAATTTTTATTATCTTTTCTTAACATGTCATATTTTTCTAATAGTTGTTGACAAAAACAAGCAAGCTCATCATATGACATATCATTATCTTCATCTACCTCGGATTCGGTAGTTACCTCAAGGGGGTTATCCCCTTGGACCATGTAGCACTTGTTGGAGGTGTCGCTTCCAACATCCAAATCGCTCCCGGCATAATATAGATCCTTTTCACCAAGGGAGGTGATGATGTTCCATGCTACAAAAGCCGAATCCACATTAGAAACCCTAGATAAATAATCATCATTTAGGGTTGACTTTAAAGCATGAAGGGCTTTTGCATTAGCCTCATTATTTTTGCCATTTAAACAATATGAATCTTTAGTGATGGCAAAATAAATATGAATGCCTAGGGCTTTGAGGTACAAAGACATCTTAACCTTCCAAATTTGGATGTTAAGAATGTCAAAAGTGGGTGGTGATATGAAATCCATGGTGTGTGTACAAATATTGTGATTAGCCTAAATATGAGGATCTTTAACTCTAGGTTGTAAGACCCAAATCAAGAGCACTTGGTTCTGATACCAATTGAAATCACCTAGAGTGAGGTGAATAGGTGATGGCAATCTAATGAACATTAAATGTGGAATTAAAAACTATTATGATGCAAATTAAACTTCTTAAACTAAACGCCAAGTTTAACACAAGAGTGTAGCCGAATTCCCCGTGAAGGGCTCTGGACTAACTCCTCAAGATTCCTCTAAATAAGAGTTGAGGTGCCGTGTTGGCTCTCTTGGTTGAAAACTAGTGTTAGCAAACAATTCCCAAGCATATATCGATTAAGCACAATAAGAATATCAAGCATGGAAAGATAAAGACAATAATAGCATGCAAGATCTAAACAAGTAAGGGAGAGAGAGTGAGCAATCGCAAACACAAGGAATTTGTTTCGAGGTTCGAGCACACTTGCTCTACATCCCCGCCTTCGACACTACGAAGGATTTCCACTATAATCGATCTCACCGGATCACTCGGTGCCGCAACACCTACAAGCTCTCGGACTCCCAGTCCGTACACACCGCAAGCCCACTAGCTCGCCGAGGCCGCACCTCAAACCAAGAGTTCACACACAAACTCTAAACCACCGCAAACACACTTGTCCGCCTCCTCAAGAACAAAGAAAAGATCTCTTGGTGATCTAAACACTTTGATCACCAATAAACACTCTCACAACAAAACCTTATAGGTAGATATAGCAATGGATAGCTCAAGTGTTGTGTGAGAAAACAAGGATTGAATTTATGGTGAAAAACTCAAGAAAATCTCTTTTAACACTCTTGATAAAAACTCCCTTTTGATTTGGAAATGAAGCTCTAAAAACTTGTGGATATAACCACTGAAAAGAGTGGGAAAAACTAGCCCAAAACTATTGTTGAAATCTTAGAGAAAATAGCTCCCAAATGGCCCAATTTATAGGGCTCCAAAAACTAACCGTTATGGGCCAGTCAGAGCTGCCGGTCGACCGCCAACGGTCGGAAATCCGACCGTTGGGGCTGCGGTCGATCGGTCGGTCGACCGAGCCTCTGAAACAGAAAGCAGACTCTCTGCCGGTCGACCGGGGCATTTCCAGAGAGCAGAGCTCTCTGGACGGTCGACCGGTCGGTCGACTGGCCCTCCAGCCTGACACTGGCGTGCACGCTGTGCACGTCGGTCGACCGTCCGGTCGACCGACTTTGGACGTCGGTTGACCGGCTGAAGCCAGGGAACAAAATTTTGGGACTTAAATTTTGTCATTTTGGCTAAAATAAAATCTCATAAATTCACAGAAAATATACAAAAGTAGTTTCAATGTTATACTTTGTTAAACAAACATGCTTGCACAAAATCAAGGCATGTTACAAACAAATTGGACTATTTTTGTAACTTGGAAATTTTGGCTCAAAACAAAAATTGTATTTTTCCAAAATTGATTTTTTCAAAACTTCACCAAATACAAAAACAAGATATTCTAAACTCTTTTAAAGCATAGGGTGTATGAAAATGATCCACTACACAAATATGGTGAAATATCTATGTTTTTGACATTAAGATCTAAATATGGTTTTGGTAAAAACATATAACTTGAATACCAAAAACCAAACCGGTATTTTTCCAAAATGAAAATTCTTTTATGAAAACATATCTAATCAAGAGTGTGTGTGTATATGGTATACTTGAGCAATCCACCAACTATTCTATCCTTTACATTTTATCTAAAAACAAAATCTTATAAAACAAACTTAGACACAAGTTTTCATGAAGTCTTCACTTGAAGTCTTCTCATCTTCTTGACTTGGTCCAAACACGATCCAAAAGCTCTTTGGATCAAACCGTGCTAGCTCCAAAATTTGACTTTCAATCCTTTGTTGAAGCTACGCATCTACTAAGATCTTGATCATGAATCTGTCATTAACTAAACACAAGATCATTAGTACTATAACTACATGAGTTGATCATCATCAAAACTAGAGTGATGAGCCTTTGGGCCAACAAATGTTGATTATAAAGCTTCAATTAATTTACATTGTAGATTAAGGATATTTAATGTCAATGATTATGTGCTGGTCCGCCTGAAACCCGAATGGTTTCTTTCGAAAACCGTGAAGAAATTGCATGCAAAAAGCGCAGGACCATTCTGAATCCTCAAGAAGATCAATTCAAATGCTTATGTGGTAGACTTCCCACCAGACTTTGGTATCAGTTACATTTTTAATGTTGAGCATTTGATTCCACATGGAGGTACTTTTGATACCCCTTTCGATCCATTCGTGGATGAGCTTACTCAAGACCTTTCTGAGAGCCTCTGTGACTTCCACTTCCTCCAAAATTATCATATGTAATAGAAAATATATATTTTATCTTGGATGATTGGATTGTCTCTACTAGAGGCGGAGGAACGCGACGATATCTTATTAAGTGAAAAGAAAAACTCAATCAGAAAATTCTTGACTGGGAAGGATTTCGACAGCTTAATCCTGACCTACTGGAGCATTACCACAGCTGACAGCAACTTCCCACCACACACTCGACGGGGTCGAGTTTTTCTCGCCCCAGGGGAAATGATGAGGACATCACGCCACTGAGAGGACGGTTCGACTGAGTCTATTGCAGATCCAGAAAACGACGTACTATACTTCTTTAGTTTTAGCTCTTTATTTTAGTTTAGTTTAGTTTAGTTGCTTAGTAGGTGTCTCTTTATATGGGCATTTAATATCACATCGATTATTCCCTAGAAGTACCTTTTTTGTAAAGCCTATAAAAAAGCACCAAGACTTCTCTTTGATATTATTGAATGATTAAAATTTCCAAAATTTCCAATAAAATTCTTGAGTTTTCTTTACTCTTGAGTTTTGGGTGTAAAGCCTGTGCAAAAGATGAAAACCCAAAATT
Organism: Agave tequilana; assembly: GCA_038442645.1. Taxonomy (NCBI): domain Eukaryota; kingdom Viridiplantae; phylum Streptophyta; class Magnoliopsida; order Asparagales; family Asparagaceae; genus Agave; species Agave tequilana. Next base: position 160,043 of record JAVJIF010000487.1, on the reverse strand, counting down.
CTATTCAGTTTCTTAAATCCAAATTTTAAGCCCTAAGTTCCCAGTTTGAAGGTAATTGCGAACTAAGTTTTACATCGCAAACAACATCATTATTTTATATCAGAGTGATTGATCTTGCTGCAAACCATGCATCTAAATGAGTAAAAAACAGTAAGAAAGCATATGCCACTATATGTTGCATGAGATGCAGGAACATGGATACATGAAATAATTATCTTCGAAGAATGTTGCCATAAAATTACCTCCCCTGAAATCAGATCTTTACATTATAAAAGGGCTGTCTTATTGAATGAATAGGTCTTGTAAGGAATTAGGCATTGCGGATGTTCTTTCATGCATCGAGTGCCATTTAAGGTCTTGACCCTTACTGCAAATCAAACAAGTCAATATTACAGGAATGGAACTGATAGCTAAAGCATTATATCAAATGAGCCGGAATTTGAGGAATACCTAGGTTAGCACGGGCATCAATGGTGGCCATTTGCATCTGAATTTCAAACTGAACTGCCTGCTGAGCAAGTGGTTCTCGTATAATAGTCCCGGATCAATGAACAAATCAGTTACACAAAGCTGGAGAAAGAAAAAAAACCAGTGCAAAACTGCCTCATCAAACATCATCCAATATCTCTCATGTCCCAATATAGGCAGCAGAGTCTGAAATCACTGCTTTTGTCATCAAATGAACAGAGCCTCAAGGAGTTAAATGAAAGAAAGATGACAGCAAAAGCCCTGGCTTCCAATCACATCTAGCCCCCACATTCCACCTTTGAGGCTATAGCTCCAGGGTTTATTGTGATAGTTTCTTGTCACTAAAATAACACTGTCAGTGGATTTCCTTTTAAGTGATGCAGTGTGTTTGAGACACCCAATTGTTATCCACCATCACCTTCAAAAGTTGATTAGCTTCTTCGGAAAGCCCTTTTGCAATAAGATCCTTAATTAAAATCATGCACTGAGAATCACAGGGCTTGATCTCTTGCTCTTTCATTTCATTAACCAATTCCATCGCTTTTGGAACGTCTTCCTTGCTACAAAGGCCATCTATAAGTGCAAAATACATCGTACAATTAATTGGCATACCTTTCTTAAGAATGGAATCCCTTAACTTGAAGGCCTCAGTCAAGCTCCCTTCTCTACAGTATGCATGAATAATCACGTGATAGGTTATCTCATCAGGCATTATTCCTCTGGCTATCATCTCTTCTAACAAAGCAAATGCCTCCACCGTGTCTCCGACCCAACAATATCCATCTATAAGAGAAGTATAAGTGATGGCATTTGGCATTAAGCTCCTCTCTTACATCTCCAAGAATAGGCGGTGTGTCTCATCCATCTTTCCTTCCTTGCAGTAGCCATCAATCAAGGTTGTAAAGGTCACATTATTTGGCATGATCTCTTTCTCCAACATCACTTGAAGCAACTGGCTTGCTTCCTGTAGCTTCCTAAGCTTGCAGAAGCCATCGATCAAGGTGTTGAAAGTAAGAACAGTAGCAAACCCTTTTGCCAACGACTCGTTAAACAAATCGAGAGCTCTCTCCACGTTCCCAATTTTGCAGCATCCACCTATAAGAGAACTATATACAAACTTATCTGGGAAAATCCCTTTGGATACCATTTGATCAAATATCAAAAAAGCCTAAGCCACATTTCCTTATTTGCAGTTTCCGTTGATCATTATGGTATATGTCACAATGTTTGGAGCCAAACCCTTCGTCATGATGAACTTGAAAAGCTTTCCAGCATTCTCAACATCACCCGACTTGCAAAGCCCATCCATGAAACCATTGTAGGTGAAAATATTAGGCTCAACACCCTTGCTGCACATCTCATCCTGGATATGTAAAGCCTTTTCCACTTCGCCAATATGTATAAAGCCAGAAATAAGAGAGGTATATGTGTATACATCCGGGACCAAGCCTTTCTCCTTGAGCTCTGAAAAGACTTCTAAGGCCTCTTGCATCTTCCCGACCTTTGAAAGATTGTGAATTAGCACACTATACATTTGAACATCTGGCAAAATACCCTTCCCCAACACAGAATGAAGTGTGGAGAAGGCCTTGGCGACATTATCCACCTTGCAGTATCCATCAATAAGTACAGTATAAATTACATCATTTGGCTTCAAATCTCTGGCAAGCATCTCTTGGAAATATCTATCAGCCTCACTCATCTCCCCAACCCTACTCTGCTCATTAATGAGAGCTCCATAGGTGAAAATATTGGGAAAAAGTCCTCTGTCATTCATTTGTTCAAAGTAACACCTTGCTTCTTCCATCTTCCCCGCCTTACAAAGGCCATTAATAAGAGAATTGTAACAGAATTCATCTGGAACTACCTTCTGATCGGTCATCATATCCAATGTTTTACAAGCCTCCTCAATCTTACCTTCTGTGCATAACCCGTTGATTATCACTCTGTAAAGTGAACAGATTAGGCAGTACGTTCTGACTCGTCATCTCGTCCAACAACCGGAAAGCTCCACCAGTATCCTTCTCCCGGAAATGCCCTTCAATAATTAGGTTGTAAGTCTTCACATCAGGCCTCCAACCTGCACCCACCATCTCCTTCATGAGCTCGTGTGCCTTATCAATCCTTCCCATATTGCAAACTCCTCTAATGAGATTTTTATAGGTTATAATGTTTGGTTGAACTCCAAAGGCCGCCATCTCATCCCTTACTCTGAAGGCACCATCAATGTTTCCTTCTCTCATAAACCCATCGATCAAAGAAGAGTACACAACAATACCAGGATTTAGGCCCAGTTTAGACATTTCATCAATTGGCTGGACTTGTGATCTCTACACAAGCCATTGATCAATGCTCCATACGTAAAACTATCAGCCACCAAACCTTTGCCCAACATCTCCTTCTTCAACTCAAAAGCTTTGTCAAGAGCTCCGACAGAATCCAGTAATCATTGTGTTGTAAATCACTGCATTCGGGCTCAAACCCTTTTCCCTCATTTCTACAAGCACTCTCTTGGCCTCATCAACCTTTCCCACCCAAAATAAGCAGAAATCAAACTAGAAAATGTATAAACATCAAGGCCCAAATTTGAGTCACGCATAATATCAAATACTTGGAAGAACAACTCCGTAGTGTTAGAAATAAAAGCAACTATTATGCGGATTAAATTAAGCCATGGATCAAGAATCAAAGATACATCTCAAGAATTGATTTCATAATAAAACAATAATTTATGCACCATACCTGAAGCCATTGATTAATGGAAGAAGAAGATCCTGATCCTTTGCTTTGATTCCTGCAAACCCTAATGCAAAGATCCTCTTTTCTCTGTCTCCTTGTCCTTGCACAAACTCTCCTTTTTTTTTTCTAACTGATGGATTCTCAAATGAATGAGCGTGAGTTGTAATTCTTTGCAGAGGAGAAAAGTGGGTCTCACATTTGCAATAAAACCCCTTGAAATAACACCTTTCCATCATGGTACCCTTATATCTCAAGAGATTATATATAAACTATATAAAATGTGACTTTAATATGGGCATAATATTATATCAGTTAACTTTAATAGGAATCCAATGTTAATTAACCAAGGTTATTGGTCCATCTTTAATGTGAGATTAACATTCTCCCACTTGGACCATTGACCGATTAGGTTAAAACTTCAGAAAACAAATAAAAGAAAAGACTCATTTGAAAATCATTTTTGACTCCATTGGATTCCATACTGAAAAACTTTGACACGTGATCACGAATTTTAAAAAACAACAACTGATAAGCCCAAATATGAAATACTGTAATACTGCAATTAGCTTGGACCACCAATGCGAGTCATAGCGGTTATACAACATCCACGTCATACTCCCTTCTATGTACCACAACATTGATAACCCTTACTAATTGAGTCCATAACCAAAATGACCCCTGTAATTGTCTTGTTAAGACATTTCCTGTTTAACAAACATCCATACATAATATGTGCACACATAATTGGATAACAGGAAATACAGAAACAACCTTTTATTTTGCAATATTGTCAATTATACAAGTACCAAAACATACATTTACAGATTGCTCAAAAGACCCATCCTAACAACATGTTCCTTGAATGTCTTTGGAGGCAATCCCTTTGTCATTGGATCAGCAACCATTAAAGTGGTACTTATACTTTCAATTGACACTTTCTGTTTCTCAACTCTTTCTCTAACCACCAAGTACTTCAGTTCTATGTGTCTAGAACCATTAGAGTACTTACCATTCTTAGAGAAGAAAACGGCTGCTGTATTGTCACAATATATCTTCAGCGGCCTAGCAATAGAGTCAACTACACCAAGTGCTGAGATAAAATTCCTTAACCATAATGCATGATTTGTGGCCTCAAAACAAGCTATGAACTCAGCCTCCATCGTGGATGAAGCAATGATAGACTGCTTTACACTCTTCCACGAGATTGCCCCACCTGCTAGCAAGAAAATAAATCCTGAGGTAGACTTCCTGCTATCTGGGCAACCACCAAAATCTGAGTCCGAATAGCCGATCACCTCCAACTGATCTGATCTCTTGTATGTGAGCATATGGTCCTTCGTCCCTTGAAGATACCGCATAACCTTCTTAGCCAACTTTCAGTGCTCCATTCCTGGATTGCTTTGGTATCTTCCCAACATCCCAACTGCAAAACTGATATCTGGCCTGGTACAAGTGCTTGCATACATCAAGCTCCCAACAGCTGACGCATACAGAACTTTCTGCATTTGACCCTTTTCTAAGTCATTTCTGGGACACTGGCTCCCACTTAATTTGTCACCCTTCTGAATGGGTGCAGGACTGACTGAACACATTTCCATATGAAATCTTTCCAAGACTCGGTTGATATAACCTTTCTGAGACAGTCCTAGCAATCCTCGAGATCTATCCCTGAAGATCTCTATGCCAATGACATAAGCTGCCTCACCCATATCAACCATCTGAAAGTTCTTGGTAAGATAGCTTTTAGTTTCATACAGCAGACCAATATCACTACTGGCTAACAAGATATCATCCACATACAGAACCAAAAATATAAACTTGCTCCCACTGATCTTTAGATATATACACTGATCAACAGTGTTTTCTGTAAATCCAAAAGATGTAATGGTATCATTAAACTTTATATACCATTGCCTGGAAGCTTGTTTAAGTCCATATATGGATTTCTTTAATTTGCAAGCCAAGTGTTCTTTACCTTCATTTGCGAACCCTTCAGGTTGCTCCATGTAAATTACCTCATCCAAATCTCCATTCAGAAAAGCAGTTTTCACATCCATTTGATGTAACTCCAAATCATAATGAGCTACAAGTGCCATAATGATTCTAAGAGAGTCCTTCTTTGATACTGGAGAGAAGGTTTCTCTATAATCAATGCCTTCCTTCTGAGTGAAACCTTTAGCCACAAGTCTGGCCTTATATCGTTCGATATTGCCTTTAGAGTCGCGCTTGGTCTTAAAGACCCATTTACACCCGACTTTCTTACAGTTATCAGGCAATTCAACGAGATCCCAGACTTGGTTTTGGTCCATAAATTTCAACTCATCATTCATAGCATCAATCCATTTACTAGAATCATTGCATTCTATGGCTTGTGAAAATGAAACTGGATCTTTATTAATCCCAATATCATAATCAGATTCCTGTAGATACACCACATAATCATCTGAAATGGCAGATCTTCTTTCCCTTTAAGATCTTCAAAACTGCCGGTTGTGGTGGTTCTACAACATTTTCAATGGCGATATCCTCATGGAGTGGTGAACCAATATCAATATGTTGTTCTGGTATCTCAACTTGATGATCAAGCTGAGGGACAACAATTTCTCTTGAAGGAAAGGTAATTGGGATATTTAACCTTACTACTTCAAGATCTACCTTTCTTGGTTCATCACTCCCACTAAATTCACCATTCTCCAGGAATCTGGCATTACCAGTTTCAACTATTCTTGTACTATGGTTAGGGCAATAAAATTTGTATCCCTTAGACTTATCTGGATAACCAATGAAATACCCAGATATTGTTTTTAAGTCTAATTTCTTTTCTTGTGGATTATATATTCTAGCCTCTGCTGGACAACCCTAAACATGTAAATGTCTTAAACTAGGTTTCCTACCAGTCCACAACTCGAAAGGAGTTGTTGGGACTGCCTTACTAGGAACCCTGTTTAAGATATACATAGCAGTCTTTAAGGCTTCATTCCACAATGAAATGGGTACATTAGAGAAGCTCATCATGCTCCTAACCATATCCATAAGTGTTCGGTTTCGCCTTTCAGCAACACCATTCTGCTGAGGCGTACCTGGCATTATGTATTGAGCACAAATACCACGCTTTTCTAGAAATTTGGCAAATGGGCCAGGATGTTGTCCTGACTCATCATATCTACCATAAAATTCACCACCTCGATCTGATCTTATGATTTTAACCTTTCTATCTAATTGTCTCTCGACTTCTGTAATGAACACCTCAAGGATGTCAACAGCCTGAGACTTTTCATTAATTAGATACACATAACCATAACGTGACAGATCATCTATAAAGGTAATGAAATATCTCTCTCCCGTAAAACATGAAATTGAGAGTGGTCCGCAAATATCTGTATGAATTATTTCAAGGAGTTCTTTACTTCTTGTGGCACCTTTCTTAGTGTGTTTGGTTTGCTTTCCTTTTATGCAATCCACACACACATCAAAATCAGTGAAGTCTAGGTTATCCAAAATCCCATTCTTCACTAATCTTATTATTCTATCCCTGGAGATATGCCCCAGTCTCCTATGCCACAAGATAGAGGATTTTTCATTTATTAAGCCACGTTTAATACCAACATTCGAATGCAGAGATAATAAAGATTGTGCAAACTCATCATTCAATGAAATTTTATATAAACCATCACATAAAATTCCATGTCCAACCGGAATTGAATTATACATTAAACTGAGTTTTCCATAACTGAATAAAACAGAATATCCAAAAACATCTAATTTGGATGTTGACATTAAGTTCCTAGAAATCGAAGGTACATAAAAAGTATCTTCAAGATCCATCTGATGTCCCGTCTCCAAGAGTAGTCGATAAGTACCAACATATTCGACCTCCACTTTGAGACGGTTCCCCATAAAGACGAATCTCTCACTTTCTTTCGGTTTCTGGGTTGTAAGGAATCCCTGCATTGAATTAGTTATGTGAGTTGTGGCTCCAGAGTCAATCCACCAAGTATTAGAAGGTACTTCAGTAAGATTTGATTCATAACATACAAAAGAAAGATTTATACCTTTCTTTTCGAACCAAGCTTTCCTCTTGTTGCAGTCCTTCTTCACATGTCCCTTTCTGCCACAGAAGTAGCATTTGACAGTGAAAGCCTTTCTATGACCTTGGCTACTTTCCCCATGGTCATTTTCTTTCTTTGATGGAAACCTCTTACCTCTTCCATATTTACCTTTCTTATGGATACCCCCTGAAGCTACTGCCAACACTGAGTGCTGTCCTTCTTGCCTCAGTCTCACTTCCTCTTGTACACACATACCAGTTAGTTCATTCAGATTCCACTTATCCTTATGAGTATTGTAGTGGATCTTGAATGCCCCGAACTGAGGAGGAAGTGAGTTGAGGATGAACTGTACCAAGAAGGACTCATCCACTTTCATTCCCAGTGATCCTAGCTTAGCAGCCTTATCAGTCATATTTAGAATGTGTTGTTGAACTCCTTTATTACCATCATATTTCATGGTGGTAAGTTCAGCCATAAGGGTGCCAGCTAATGACTTATCTGCAGACTTAAATCGGTCTTTAACAGCAGTTAATAGTTCAGATGCATTAGTAGTATGTGGGAGGGAAGTCTTGATGTTATTGGCTATTGTCATCTTTATGAACATGAGACTGAGTCTATTCGACCTTTCCCAAGCTTTGGCATGGCTGACCTGTTCTGCTGTACTTTCAGCAGTTACTTCATCAGGTTTATCAACTATTAGAGCCATGTCTAGGTCCAGAACACCTAGTGTAAACTGTACATGTTCAAACCACTCTGAGAAGTTTGTACCATCCAAGGCTGGAATGCTAGTGGCATGAGTGTGAAGGGAAGTAGGGACGTTCACTGAAACATAACAGGACATTGCTCACATTAGGCCACGAATCAATACAAAGTTTTAAATTTAATTAAGATGAACTATTGATATCACTTTGATTTCTCCTTTGGGCGAAACCTAAGCATATCTAGTGTTCACTCTTTAGGTGAGAACTTTTATCACCTACGTAGGTCTAATATAATTTATGTCACTTAGATAGTAAGTCATGTTACCTTTGGGTATTCACTTCTACACCACTAAGTTACATAAATTATACTACCCTACCCCGGTTCATAATTATTTGAAAGAGACTTTCCTTTGGGCCAGTCCCAATCTCCTAACTAGAACCGCCATCGAGAATATTATTGTCTTTAATGTCACCCTTATTGACAAGTCTTTTATGTAGTTGTATATTCATAAGGCTTACTAATATAGGTCACTTTGGTAACTACTAAATCAATAAACCGTATGAATACAAAACTAACCAACAATATTCTCTAATCTTCTATTTGAGTAATACTATAATACTTCAATTCATTACTTGACCAACATCAATCAATATTAGCACAATAACTTAAATGTGTAACATACATTAATGATTGAATATAAACAACCATTAGTCGACTACAAAGAAAGACTAGTCGACTTGGGTCAAGTCAAGTCGACTACAAGGAAAGATTAGTCGACTTGAATCAAGATAAGTCGACTATACATTTAGTTCTAGTCGACTAAGGCAGAGAAAAGTTAGTCGACTATACCAATTTTATTAGTCGACTATAGTCAAAGCAAGTCGACTAGCAGGAAAGTTAGTCGACTAACAGAGAAACAAAGAACCCATCAACTTTCGGGTCACTCTGTTAGTCGACTTGGGAAAAAGATTAGTCGACTATACATTTAATTAGTCGACTATACAAAATAATTAGTCGACTCCTGCACTGAAACAGAGACTTCTTAACTTTCTGGATGGACTATTAGTCGACTTGTGCTTTAGGGTTAGTCGACTAATAGTCGACGAAACAGTTATAATTTGCAGTTCCAGAAATCGACTGAATTAATTAAAATTAGGAAAAATTAGGGTTTCTTAATCCTAAATTTTGATCCCTATTAATTGCATAATTAGAGGAGTATGAACATGATATTAGGGTTATGTAATCCTCTATTAATTCCACAATTAAAAGATCAAAAAAATTGATTTTATGAAACATTAATCAAAACCCTAATTTACCATAATCTTTAATCCAAGATGTATTAATTCTTAAACACGGCTCTGATACCAAATGTTAGAAATAAAAGCAACTATTATGCGGATTAAATTAAGCCATGGATCAAGAATCAAAGATACATCTCAAGAATTGATTTCATAATAAAACAATAATTTATGCACCATACCTGAAGCCATTGATTAATGGAAGAAGAAGATCCTGATCCTTTGCTTTGATTCCTGCAAACCCTAATGCAAAGATCCTCTTTTCTCTGTCTCCTTGTCCTTGCACAAACTCTCCTTTTTTTCTAACTGATGGATTCTCAAATGAATGAGCGTGAGTTGTAATTCTTTGCAGGAGGAGAAAAGTGGGTCTCACATTTGCAATAAAACCCCTTGAAATAACACCTTTCCATCATGGTACCCTTATATCTCAAGAGATTATATATAAACTATATAAAATGTGACTTTAATATGGGCATATATTATATCAGTTAACTTTAATAGGAATCCAATGTTAATTAACCAAGGTTATTGGTCCATCTTTAATGTGAGATTAACACATAGAATTTGATCTCAGCAAATCCTTGAGCAGTGAATTCAAGCACCGCAAGCTAGGCGTCAAGCCACCGCCTTTCATTGAAAAGACAACTTCTGAGGCCTCTCTAAGCAGACCCATCATCTTAAAAGTATCGATCAACACATCAAAGACCACCGGGTTAGAATCGGGGCATCTTGTGAAGGAATCGGCAACAGAAGTAAAAATGAGAGAAGGATTTTGATGGGTTTTGATCATATTTTCCAAGAATCCATTGAGAGGGCCTAAAAAGTCCAAATTTGAGAGAACAACGGCGAGAGAAGAGAATGAAGGTAAGTTTTGAGGGGATCTTCCAAGGTGAGAAGAAGACCAGTAGAAAAAAATCCAAGAGTAACCTGATCATGGCGACGGGCGCTAACCATTGATCAATGCTCCATACGTAAAAATACGAGAAATGATTGCACAGGTGAATATTTATGAAATTCGCTCATCGCAAAAACTACAATCCATGCAATGAAGGAAAAAATTGGGTGAAAGAAATAGTAAGGAGTAAGCATCATGCACCCACAACCAGTTAAACACAATCAGTGGCCAAAAAATTGTGTATAAAACTTTAAAGAGTAAAGACTAAGAAATTTTTTTGAATAAATTTGTACCCACTTCAACACAAGAAAATTCTGAACGCAGGTTAAGATAAAGCTAAAAATTAAGTGATCTTACCAGCAAGGCTTCACAATCATGTAAATTCAACAATTCAGATTCTATTGAGCTCATACATCTATGCATAATGTCAAAATTTCTTATCCTTCTAGCTGAACTCATAGTAAAAGAAAGCTCAATTGGAACCATGGAGATAAGTTCCCCATTTATAAAGCTTTATCTTTAGATCAATGTTGATTGCAAATCAGATCCATAAAATGAAATATGAGGCATAATTAGGATTAAAGATAACTTTTACCGATATGTCTATAAACTAAATTGAACAATAAACCTATAAGTAGTAGTCTTAGGAATATTGCTTCAATTAACTTTGGCAAATTATTTTACTTTTTGTCAAATATAAGAACTTAAATAAATGATCCAGTTGTAGAGAAAAGGCATCTACATTTTCCTAGATATTACCTTCTGTTTCCTTATCTTCTTTAAATGCTATTCCCCAAAACAAAATTTAGCATGTAATTAAATGGCATCCGAGCATGTTGTTTTCCATGGTAAGTCATCAACTTGTTCATAACATGTCAAAATGGCATGTAACACATTTCGTACAAGCAACATGTCAAATACTGCCACACCTAAATAGAGTTATTACCTCTGACTCAATACAACTTTGCAGGGGTAAATTCTCGGAAGAAATTTATCTGCACTTCAATTTGTAACCTGGATCTAAGAGTGAGTAAAAAGACAATGCAAAGACATAGTTTTTAAAGTGAAAACCCAATTTGGTAAAAACATGGTGAGGGAAGAGAGAATTCACTATTTATAAAGGATTACAGTGAACTTAACAGAGCTAAAACTCTGAAATTGTCACATGATACTGTGAAATTTGACTTGAAAAAGTTTATTTTCTGCACTCAATAGGAAGTCTGATTGGGGTTTCTTTCTTCTCTTCTCTTTTCTCTTGGTTGTCGCATGCGTTGTCACGCCTCGCTTTCTAAAAAATGAGAAAATGGAGTCGCGACGAGAGTCGACAATGTATATACGCAAGGAAAATACCCCGCGCATATACGCTAAGCCTAAAGTGACATGAATAAGCTATATAATCACTATAGTAAATCAATATCACTGCAATGTCACATTTAAACATCCAAGCACGATGACATATGAAAAGGAAATGGAATAAGCATGAGTTCAATGCATAGAATCATGAAGCGATGGAATAAAGAAGAGACATAAAATATCAAGAAAAAATAATCGAGTAAGAGAGAATTCTGGCTCCTCAAGATGCTTGTGATCCTCTCCAAAAGAACCTGATCAGCAATAAATGGCCACAAATCTGAATATGCAAATTCAGGAAGTCAGAACTCTTAGTGAATGTGTAAGAATAAACTAGAAAGTGCATGCGCATATAAAATGTAAGCAGATAAAGAAAATATATATACGAGAATAAGAAATGACATGAATAAAGTAAATAAACAGTAATGTGGATAGCATACAGTAGAGTATGTGTCCAGTCAGGTATTCAATCATGTGTCTATCACGATCTATATATCAAGCATGTAGGGTCAGTCAGTACTAAAGTCAGATGTTCAATCAGGTCAGGTGTAACATCAGGTGTCCAACATATATACGTATCAAGTAAAGACAATAAATTACAATACCTTATTATTTATTATATCAGCGAAAACTAATTGTCACATATAATAGATGCATCTCATATTATGCCTATCACACGTGTCAATCGGTGTTCTAAGTTATTGAAACTAATCGGTTGGAGACATTGGCCATACTTTAGATGGGTCCCGTACATACCCAGGATCACAGCTCAGACTCTTAGAGTTGAATCAGGCCCTACCGCAAGGTAATTAGGAACATGTATAACAGGAATAAGAATAGGACGGGGTGTTAGTCACCCCCGAGAACTCTTAGTGGAACCCTCTTTTGGTTGCGCAACCTATATCTTAAGTCCACCCAAAATACAGACGTTGTCTCCTCCATCAATTTTCTTAATCCCAGTGTAAATTGTTTAATGTCATGTTATTAGTTTATCAAGATTATTTAATGTGCATGTTACTTAGATCACTGGGATAACTCAGTGAGTAACAACGTCAACATGTATAATCATGATACCGGTATAACAGAATATATAATGTCAGTGAACAGAACACTAGTATAACAGGACATGTAACAAGTATAACATGAGGGTGTTATTACCGTAACAATGTTTTCCCAACAATTATGATAACATGGACATTATAGTTATCAGGTAAATGTCATGTATAATCAGTCAAGTTCTTCAGATAAATCATGATATCTAGAGTAAGTAATGACCTGCTGGTATGAATAGAATAATCTGGGCAAAATATTAAATCAACTCAGATCCTCAAAGTCATTGATATATCCAAGTCCAAATATATAAAATATATACTCATCTATATCCAACCAATCATCGCTATCTAATCTTAAGTAAGACCATCATACACTCTTACTTCCATTAAGTTCAAACACAAGATCTAGAAATTCAAGTAACTAGTCAATTAGGTATATACTGAAAAACACCTAGAGGGGGGGTGAATATGTGTTAGTGCTAATCTAGAAAACTACATGCGCTAAATGCGAAAGATTAAAACTAATTTGCAACACACTTAATACAACACAACAAGTGTAGCCGAATTTTCCGTGAAGGGCTCTGGACTAACTCCTCTTGATTCCCTTAGATATGGGTTGAGGTGCTATGTGAAGCTCTTATTGGTTAAGTATAAGTGAGGCACACAAACAACCCAAGCATATAAGAGATATAACAATATGAATATATGCAAGGCACAAATACAAGCAATATGAATGATATGAAATGATTGAAGATGCTTTGCACAAAATTAAGAGAGAGAGAGAGTCAATGGATCAAACGCAAAGACAAGATATGTTTCGAGGTTCGAGCACCTAGCTCTACATCCCCGCCTTCACCACCGTGAATGATTTCCAATCCACTAACTCCCACCGAGGGAACCTCCACCGAGGAGGATTTGTTACAACTCTAGGAGTACCGAACTCCTCTCTCAAACAACCACCTCACAACCGAGGGGTAAGCCAACAACCAACACCTCTATCGAAGAAGGTTACAACCAATCTCCACCTCTCACTAGAGGGAGCAAACCACAGGCCTCAACCTCTACCAAAAGGGAGCAAACCAACCACCCATCAACCTCACTGAGAGGGATACAATAAACAAATGAGGGTTTACAACTAGTGGTATGTTTCAACCACAAACAACTCCTCTTTCCTCTTTTCCACAAAACTAGATCCTAATAGATTAGGATAGAAGATAAGCTCAAGTGTGGAAAACTAGGTGTTTGGAAAACAAAAACTCAAAGAAAATTACTTGAAAAAACTCTTGTAAAAGATAGAAAATGAAAACCAAGACAAATATCCCAAAATACTCTTTTCTTTGATTTTTCCAAAAACCTAAAACAAAATAAAGATAGATCTTTTTGGCACTTAAACTCTTTTGAAAACTTGTTTAAAACACTGGAGATATCAAAAAATTTTGGCTCTAAAAATCTTAGTTAAAACCATGGAGAGATGGGGTATTTATAGCCTCAAAAGAAAACTAGCCGTTAGGTTGATCTGTCAGTCTGACAGACCCGCGGTCGACCGGCCGGTCGACCGCCAACGGTCAAAAATCCGACCGTTGGAGCTCCCGGTCGATCGCTCGGTTGACCGGGACTCTGACGTATATTGGCCAGTCTCTAGCTCAGATAGCTCGAGTGAGAGCTGGGTGGCGGATTCCATGGACTGGGGGTATGAGTCGGACGAGACTGATCCGGAGGATACATTCATAGCCCCAGACCACGTAGATTATGAGGAGGTTGAGTCTCAGGCATCTAATGAGCCTGAACCAACCATTGATGATACAGAGGGCTTGATTGGAGACTCACTTGAGGTAGCAGAGGTGGAGCACTCTAGCACAATAAAAGAAGAGACCCGAAGAGGATTCACATATGGAGGTGTCTTTTGGGACGAAACGTGAGAAGATGATATGGACCTTTATGATGATCTGGACGACTGGTGCTGCGCCAGGGACGAATTACCAGGAGAAGACCCCGAGGAAGATATGGACGATAGCGATGATAGTAGCAGCACGAGCGGAGATTCAGGTGGGGATACTCTACCCTATGAAGGGTGAACCTTTGAGCCGACACTTTTTGATGTACATATACGTGTAGGCCTAGTATGTTAGATGATGGATATCCTTAGGGTTGTTGTATGTGCCCTGGCATATCTCAAATGAATGCACATGGGTTAGTCCGGATATCCAAGAAGGTAGGCATGCCAGTATGATGTCTTTGTATCCATGTTGGGATGTACACACACACACACACACACACACACAGATATATATATATATATATATATATATATATATATATATATATATATATATATATATATATATATATATATATATATATATATATATATATATATATATATATAACAGTTGCTTGTTTGCAAAAGTGATGTTATTAACATGATTGCATGAGACTAAAGTTTTATCCCAGTTTGTTTCTAATTGTTTAGTATGTTGATTAGATGCCCTTATTTTTAATAAGAGGGACGCATGGATCTGAACCAACTACCACCTGATGAGTCCCTGTCGCTCGATATGTCACAATACAATGTGATGGGGAGCGCACACCCCGTAAACAATGATGGAGACTCTGAAGTCTAAATAGGAGGGAATGAGGGAACTCCAGGGGTGATGCCAGAGTGGCTCGCACAATTAATTGTAAGATCACCTAGAGGGGGGGGTGAATAGGTGATGGCTAATCTAATGGTCACTTATGAACAAATAATGCGGAATTAAAATTAAGTTGACCAAATAAAAATTTCTTTTAATTAAACACTTATGTATAACTCAAGAGTGTTGCCGAATTCCCCTTGCGAGGCTCTGGACAAGCTCCTCTAGATTCCCCTTGAATGGGTTGAGGTGCCGCGTTGGCTCTCTTGGTTGAATACTAGTGTTAACAAGCAATCCCACGCAAGTATATAACAATTAAGCACAAGGGTATATATCATGCATATATAAGATGAACACAATGAAAGTAAATGCAAGATATAAAAGAGACAAAGAGAGAGAGAGAGGGAAGAGTAAGCAATCGCAAACACAAAGGGTTTGTTTCGAGGTTCGAGCACACTTGCTCTACATCCCCGCCTTCGACACACGAAGGATTTCCACTATGTAAGATCCCACCGGATCTCTCCTCGGTGCCGTACACCTACAAACCCTCGGACTCCCAAAGTCCCTTACACACCACAAGCCCACCGGCTTGACGAGGACGCACCTCGCACCACAAGTTCGCACCCGAACTCAACCACAACGAGCACACTTGCCCGTTTCCTCAAAATTACAAGAAAAGATCTCTTTGATGATCACAACTCTTGATCACCTAAAGAGTACTCTCACTACAACACACCTATAAGAATATCTAGCAATGGAAAGCTCAAGTGTGTGGTGAGAAAATGAAGGAAAGAAAGCTTTGTTGGAAAACACAAGAAATCACTTAAACACTCTCTTGATAAAAACTCTTCCTTTTGATTGGAAGTATTTGCACTAAAAATCTTGTAGAGAAACTCCTCTAAAAGTGTCTGAAAAACAGCTCAAGAAGTCTCCTAAATGTTAACCTCAAAACAGATGACAAAATCCCAATTTATAGGCTGCCAGAAAATAGAGCCGTTGGGGTTCTGTCAGAGCTGGCGGTCGACCGTCGGTCGACCGGCCAACGGTCATTTTTCTGACCGTTGCAGCCACCGGTCGACTGGTGAGTCGACCGCTCTTCTGGAAAGAACTGTCGGTCGACCGATCCGGTCGACTGGCATTTTCCAGAGAGCAACAGGTTTGGGTCGGTCGAGTATCGGTCGACTCCGGTCGACTGATACGCACATGCACAAAAACTGTGCATGTCGGTCGAGTGCCGGTCGACTGCCGGTCGACCGGTCACTGAGAAATTTTGAAAAATCAGAACTTCCAGGACCTGGACAATTTGGATTTAGGTTTTGGGTCTTGGATAAAATATTTTGGTCTTGAAAAATCATAGAGTATGAGCATGTGTCATACTACTATCAGGGTAAAATACTTGGTAAAAATTCTTTTGATAAAACCTAATTTTCCATGAAATGTTTTTCCAAACCTTTATCAAATACAAAAACAAGATATTTGAGTCCATTTAAAAGCATGGTGTGTATGGATATGATCCACTACACAATCAATATGAAATATCTATGTTTTTGACATAAAGCTCTAATCATGATTTTGGTTTAAAGATATGAACTATGAAATACCAAAATCCAAGATAAATATTTTGTCACAAAGAAAAATCTTTTTCCAAATAAAAATTCTTTTCTAAACAAAATCTTTTATGAAAGCACTTTAAATCAAGAGTTCTAATTAAGAGTGTGTGTGTGATATAGACTTGAGCAATCCACCAACTATCTATCCTTTACATTTTTACTAAAACAAAAATACAAATTCTATACCTAGACACAAGTCTTCAACTTCTTGAAGTCTTCCCTTGAAGGCTTCTCATCTTCTTGACTTGGTCCAAGCTTGATCCAAAAACTCCTTGGATCACCACATGCAAGCTCCAAATCTTGTTCTTTTATCCTTTGTTGAGCTATGCACCTACTAAGATCTTGATCATGAATCTGTCACTAATTAAACACAAGATCATTAGTAACTATAACTACATGAGTTGATCATCATCAAAACTAGGGTGAAGGGCCTTTGGGCCAACAATCTCCCCCTTTTTGATGATGACAAAACTCATGGAGTTATATATGCATGGATTAAAGTAAAGCTTCAAAGAAGCTCCCCCTTAACTCATGCATACCAAATAAATAAAAGATATGTCAATAAAGCACATGACATGTATGCAATGTAGGAGATGCAATCATATAAATCAAATCATAAATCAAATGTTTTGCTCCTAATTGCAAGACAACATATATACATAAATACAAATCTTACTCCCCCTTAAGTAAGGAACCAAATACTTCTCCCCCTTAAGTAAGGAAATCATGAAATCATGCATATAAAATCACAAATTCTTCTCCCCCTTTTTGTCAATCATCAACAAAGGGTTCAAAGAAAAATACATCAAACAAATTTTTCTCCCCCTTTTTTTGTCAAAAACAAAGAAATCAAGGAGGGTAAAATACAAATCAATCAATAAAATTTATATGCGATATAAATTCATGAAGAGGAAGACGTTAAGTTAGCTTCCCGACACATATACATTACATGAAAGAGGGATGACAAGCCCTAATTCACATAACGTATAATATGTCATGCATAAGAGGAGATGTGAAGCTCCCCCTACACACGTATATCATATAAAGAAGAGTTGTCAATCTCCTCAATTTATAATATACTCAACATGAATCTATATGTAAGAGAGATGTTAAGCTCTCCTTGCATATAGACAATCAAAAATTTGAATTTTTCTTATGAAAACAAAATTTTGAAATATCTTAAAATACAATATTTTCTTTTAAGGTACCAAATGTAGAACAACCAAATTTTGAATTTTGATACCAATTATGAAATACAATGCATAAGCTTGAAGATAAATAAGATTTGAAGTAAGCTTAGCATTAACAACTTTGTGCTTAAAAATATAAGAGTCAATTTTAGCTAAAGCACAAGTACAAATCATATATATGTATGAAAAGAGTATATCAATTGAAGAAGATACATACATATATGAAAGAACAAAATATGAGTATATACAACAAGAGTCAAATTGATACCAATTGAAAATTAAGCTTAAGTGTATATATCATATAATCTACCACATGAAGAATTCGAACTAGTTAAATGAAGGTGTTTAACAACTAGTACGGAATCCTTCAATCAAGGAATAAATCAAAAGTTTTTCATGAAATATCAATGAAACACAAGGCACTAAAAAGCACTCTATCCATAAAGTCCATATCAAAAAGAAGTGAGTGTGATAGTGTTATGTGAAACATGGTATCATGAAAATTAGCAATAAAACTCAATATTCCTTAAAATCATAAATTTTGAAAATACGAAAATCATCACAAATTTTAATATATGAAAATCATCAAAATTATATTTCATAGCATATGTATGTTTTGACAAGACATTAAGTATACATACATATCCCCAAAATACAATTGAGTCCTCATAAATAGATTTGCATGAAAAGCAAATGACTCAAGGGTTATCCATATATATTTTAATGTTTTGGCAAAAGAAACTTATACATGAAATGAAATCACATGATCAAAACATAAATCCAATTGGGAATACAAGTTTAAGAATGTAATGATCATCAACACAAGGCTATACTAGTACATCTAATAGGCACAAAATAAGCATTCAACCCAATCATATATAGATTTATTTGTGGTCCATAAGGTGTACAAGTATAAATCCAAGTGTTGACAAATACTAACATCTAAACTAATATTCAATACAATGTAGCATCAAAAATTTTGAAATCACAAAAGAATTTATCCATAAAAATAGAATCATGTGCAATACTTGAAGAATAGATAACTAGTTTAAATAAATTTTTGACAAACTAGTTAAAGATCCTTCATAAATAAAAAATCATATGTTTTTCATGAATAATACTAAATACATAAAAGTTCAAGCACTCATATTCCATAAAGCTCCAAATTATATATTTTCTTAAAGATAGAGTGTTCAAAGGTTATGTAAATAGTATCTACATGAAAATAGTCATAGAAGTCCAAATCAAATCATGACTAAAATTTTTATTTAACAACACACAAAAATCATTTGTATCAAAACAAATCATCAAAAAAAATTTACATGGTATATGTATGAATTATACAAATCCAACAATATGCATACATATCCCAAATATTAAAAGAGTCTATTAAATGTTTGCATGAAGGCAAGAGACTCACGGGTATACATGTATATTTATTAGATTTGAATTAAACATGCATATACATGAAGTAAATCACTAAAATAGGTAAAACATGTATAAAAGAGAATCATCAAAACTAGTCTTATACATATGCATAAAGTGGATACAAATGAGCATGAAGTTCAATCATATATATGAGTCAATTGTATTTCACTATACATCTATGTATGAATACAAGTTTTGAAATATTCTACATCTAAGCATGTAAATACCACATGAAGCACAAATCAAACAAAATCATGAACATGCTATGAATGTATGAAATAAGTAAAAGCATGTATATAAAAATAGGAGTTAAGAAATTGTTACCAACTTCAAAGCTCCAAGCATGGTGATCTTTTCTACCATAATTCCCTTGATAGCAATGCATCTACAAGAGTGTCCATCATATCCATTGCATTCGCTACCAAGGCACCAATCCTCTCACGTTTTGTGAGAGCCCTCACCTACATCAAAATCAAAAGGTGGGGATTTTGGTACCCATATTTTCTTGGGTCCTTTGGGGTTAGCATTGTTGTAAGGAACCCAAAATTTATTATACTTAGCAAAATATAGATATGGTTTCTTATCAAAACAATATTTTGCTAGATGGCCTTTGCGACCGCAATGTGTACAAATGTACACCTTAGCATGATGCTTATGAGTGTGATTGTGATCGTGATGTGCACCATAAACATGAGCATGATGAGTATGATGATGTGCATGAGCATGGGGAACTTGTTTCTTTTGAAACAAAGATTCCAACTTAGAATGATTAAATGCACATGTGCTCAAATTAGAGCTCAAATTATTCATCTTATTTTTCAAATTATTAATCTTACTAGTGGATGCATGTAAAGCATGGTGAGATATATGATCAATTTTCATTTTCTTTTTACAAACATCTTCTTTTTCTTTTTCACAAATCTTTCTTTTCAAAGTCTTGTTTTCTTGAAAAACAACTTCTTTTGAGTTTCCACAAATAATCTTTTCCTTCAAAATAGTGTTCCCTTCACATAAATCATTTATTTAGACATAAGGGAAACATTTTCATTTTTCAAATCATTATTTCTTTTTCTAAACATGCAAGTTTATTTCTAAAGGAATCATTTTCTACATGCATGCAATCAATGTTCTTTTCAAAATCTTGTTATCTTTTTCTAAGCATGCAATGTTATCTCTATATGAGTCATGATCTACATGCATGCAAGCAATTTCCTTTTTCAAATTTTTATTTTCTTTCTTTATCATGTCATATTTTCAATAATCATATGGCAAAATGAAGTAAGCTCATCATATGACATGTCCTCATCATCGGATTCGGTATTTACCTCAAGGGGGTCATCCCCTTGGACCATGTAGCACTTGTTGGAGGTGTCGCTTCCAACATCCGAATCACTCCCCGCATAGTATTGTTCATTTTCGCCAAGGGAGATCAAGGTATTCCAAACTACAAAAGCAGAATCAATGTTAGCAACTCTAGATAAATAAGCATCATCTAGGGTACTCTTTAAAGCATTAAGGGCTTTTGTATTAGCCTCAATATTCTTACCATCTATACAATAAGCATTATTAGTAGTGGCAAGATATACATTATAACCTAAGGCTTTGAGGAATAATGACATCTTAACTTTCCAAATGTGGATGTTAAGAATATCAAAGGTGGGTGGTGACATAAAGTCCATGGTGAGGTGTGTGTGTACAACAAATATTGTGATTAGCCCAAATGTAGGATCTTTAACTCTTAGGTTGTTAGACCCTTATCAAGAGCACTAGCTCTGATACCAATTGTAAGATCACCTAGAGGGGGGGTGAATAGGTGATGGCTAATCTAATGGTCACTTATGAACAAATAATGCGGAATTAAAACTAAGTTGACCAAATAAAAATTTCTTTTAATTAAACACTTATGTATAACTCAAGAGTGTTGCCGAATTCCCCTTGCGAGGCTCTGGACAAGCTCCTCTAGATTCCCCTTGAATGGGTTGAGGTGCCGCGTTGGCTCTCTTGGTTGAATACTAGTGTTAACAAGCAATCCCACGCAAGTATATAACAATTAAGCACAAGGGTATATATCATGCATATATAAGATGAACACAATGAAAGTAAATGCAAGATATAAAAGAGACAAAGAGAGAGAGAGGGAAGAGTAAGCAATCGCAAACACAAAGGGTTTGTTTCGAGGTTCGAGCACACTTGCTCTACATCCCCGCCTTCGACACACGAAGGATTTCCACTATGTAAGATCCCACCGGATCTCTCCTCGGTGCCGTACACCTACAAACCCTCGGACTCCCAAAGTCCCTTACACACCACAAGCCCACCGGCTTGACGAGGACGCACCTCGCACCACAAGTTCGCACCCGAACTCAACCACAACGAGCACACTTGCCCGTTTCCTCAAAATTACAAGAAAAGATCTCTTTGATGATCACAACTCTTGATCACCTAAAGAGTACTCTCACTACAACACACCTATAAGAATATCTAGCAATGGAAAGCTCAAGTGTGTGGTGAGAAAATGAAGGAAAGAAAGCTTTGTTGGAAAACACAAGAAATCACTTAAACACTCTCTTGATAAAAACTCTTCCTTTTGATTGGAAGTATTTGCACTAAAAATCTTGTAGAGAAACTCCTCTAAAAGTGTCTGAAAACAGCTCAAGAAGTCTCCTAAATGTTAACCTCAAAACAGATGACAAAATCCCAATTTATAGGCTGCCAGAAAATAGAGCCGTTGGGGTTCTGTCAGAGCTGGCGGTCGACCGCCGGTCGACCGGCCAACGGTCATTTTTCTGACCGTTGCAGCCACCGGTCGACTGGTGAGTCGACCGCTCTTCTGGAAAGAACTGTCGGTCGACCGATCCGGTCGACTGGCATTTTCCAGAGAGCAACAGGTTTGGGTCGGTCGAGTATCGGTCGACTCCGGTCGACTGATACGCACATGCACAAAAACTGTGCATGTCGGTCGAGTGCCGGTCGACTGCCGGTCGACCGGTCACTGAGAAATTTTGAAAAATCAGAACTTCCAGGACCTGGACAATTTGGATTTAGGTTTTGGGTCTTGGATAAAATATTTTGGTCTTGAAAAATCATAGAGTATGAGCATGTGTCATACTACTATCAGGGTAAAATACTTGGTAAAAATTCTTTTGATAAAAACCTAATTTTCCATGAAATGTTTTTCCAAACCTTTATCAAATACAAAAACAAGATATTTGAGTCCATTTAAAAGCATGGTGTGTATGGATATGATCCACTACACAATCAATATGAAATATCTATGTTTTTGACATAAAGCTCTAATCATGATTTTGGTTTAAAGATATGAACTATGAAATACCAAAATCCAAGATAAATATTTTGTCACAAAGAAAAATCTTTTCCAAATAAAAATTCTTTTCTAAACAAAATCTTTTATGAAAGCACTTTAAATCAAGAGTTCTAATCAAGAGTGTGTGTGTGATATAGACTTGAGCAATCCACCAACTATCTATCCTTTACATTTTTACTAAAACAAAAATACAAATTCTATACCTAGACACAAGTCTTCAACTTCTTGAAGTCTTCCCTTGAAGGCTTCTCATCTTCTTGACTTGGTCCAAGCTTGATCCAAAAACTCCTTGGATCACCACATGCAAGCTCCAAATCTTGTTCTTTTATCCTTTGTTGAGCTATGCACCTACTAAGATCTTGATCATGAATCTGTCACTAATTAAACACAAGATCATTAGTAACTATAACTACATGAGTTGATCATCATCAAAACTAGGGTGAAGGGCCTTTGGGCCAACATTAATGACCAGAGCGAGTAATAACAACTCCCACCGAGCACTGGAGCAGTTTCAGAAGATGAAACCGCCCGTATTTGAAGGGGAGGCGGACCCCTTACAAGCCGAAGCATGGCTTCTCCAAATAGAGAAGATCCTAGACGTTATGAACTGCACCAATGAACAAAGGGTATCTTTCTCTTCTTTTATGTTCCAAAAGGAAGCGGAACATTGGTGGAGGGCGGTGAAGCATAGCATGAGGAATACAAGGGAATCAATCACTTGGGAATTCTTGGTGAACAAATTCACTGAAAAATACATCCCGGAGACGGCCAGAGATAAGATGGCGACAGAATTCTTGGAACTACGTCAAGGTTCTATAAATGTGTCCCAGTATGATCAGAAGTTCACTCAATTATCCAGGTATGCTGATGCCTTGGTAAAGAGTGAATCAGAGAGGACGAAGAGGTTCGTGAAGGGCCTAAGATCAGAGATTCGAGGCCGACTGATTCCGTTACAACTGAGGAATTATCTCCAGGCGGTGGAAAGAGCTTTGGAGGTAGAAATGGATATGCAGGAAGGTCAGGAAGACTGGGTGGAGAAAATTCCCAACCCTAAGCGCCCCCGATATCAAGGACCCTCAATGATGATGACATCAGGATCCACCAGTGGCAAGGGGTTTGGGTCTAATACCACTTTTCAAAGGGGAGGAGGGGCCAGAAGCAGGAGAACATGGTTGAGGGACAGAGACACTCCCTCGAAAACACAAGCTACCTCGGTATCACACCCCAGAATCTCGGAGGCTCCTTGGTGTCAGAGATGTAGAGTAAACCATTTGGAAACTGTCTCCTAGATAGAGCTTGCTTTAATTGTGGAGGGGTGGGACATTTAAAGAAAATTGTCCGACAAGGCGCGGAAGTCAGGGGCAGAGTAGAGGAAGTGGGAGGCCAACCATGAGGACGAATCCTCCCAGAGGACAAGCCAGTAACTTCATGCCACCCAGTAATGCCCCACGTCCTGCTGCAACTCAGCCATCGGTTCAGCAACCACGGGTGCAAGGAAGAACTTTCGCATTAACCCACCGGGAAGCAATGGCCTCAAATGCAGTGGTGGAAGGTATGATCTCCATATCAGGACATATTGCCCATGCATTGTTTGACCCTGGAGCTACTCATTCATTCGTATCTAGTGCTTTTGCTTATAAACTAAATCAAGTATCAAAACCCCTAGGATTTCAGTTGGTTGTGTCCACATCCATAGGGGAAAATTTGATAGCTAGCACTAGATATGCGAATTGTGAAGTGATAATTGGAGAAATGAAAACATCTATTGATTTGATTAAGCTAGGCGAAATGGAGTTCGATGCCATACTAGGAATGGACTGGTTGTCTGCCTGTAGTGCCCATGTGGATTGTAATAAGAAGAGGATTATCTTTAAAATGGAAGGGACGCCGGAGTATATTTTTGAAGGAGAAAAAGTTAGTTATGATATACCTCACATATCAGCCATCAGAGCCACCAAGTTAATGAAGCAAGGGTGCCAAGGATTTCTGACTTCAGTATTGGATACCACCAGGACTAATATAAAAATTGAGACTATCTTAGTTGTGAATGAGTATCCTGATGTGTTCCCGGAAGACTTACCAGGCCTGCCCCCAGATCGGGAAGTAGAATTTATAATAGATGTAATACCCGGTACTGCCCCAATTTCTAAGGCACCATATCGTATGGCCCCTGCAGAAATGAAAGAACTTAAAACTCAATTGCAGGACTTGTTAGACAAAGGTTTCATTCGGCCAAGTGTATCTCCCTGGGGATCACCAGTACTATTTGTAAAAAAGAAGGATGGGAGTATGAGACTATGTGTTGACTACCGGGAATTGAATAAGGCAACTATCAAGAATAGGTACCCTCTTCCTCGAATAGATGACTTATTTGATCAACTACAAGGGTCTTGTGTATTTTCTAAGATAGACCTTAGATCGGGGTATCATCAGTTGAAGGTCAAACCTGAAGATGTGTCCAAATCGGCTTTCCGGACAAGATATGGACACTTTGAATTTCTAGTCATGCCTTTTGGACTCACTAATGCCCCGGCAGCATTTATGGACTTAATGAATCGGATGTTTCAACCATATCTAGACCAGTTTGTAGTGGTATTCATTGATGATATTCTGGTCTATTCAAAGAATACAGAAGATCACAAGAGACATCTTAAAATTGTCCTTCAAATCTTGAGAGAAAAGCAACTCTATGCAAAATTGAAGAAATGTGAATTTTGGCTAGAGCAAGTAGGGTTTCTTGGCCATATTATATCCAAGGAAGGAATATCAGTGGACCCGATAAAAATCGAAGCAATCCGAGACTGGCCTAGACCCACTAATGTTACTGAAGTTTGAAGTTTCTTGGGATTAGCTGGGTACTACAGAAGATTTGTAGAAGGGTTTTCTCTAATTGTGGCACCAATGACCCAATTAACTAGAAAGAATAAGAAGTTTGCATGGGGAGAAGAACAAGATAGGAGCTTTCTGGAGGTTAAAACTAAGCTGACATCTGCTCCTGTTTTAATTGTACCTTCGGGGACTGAAGGATTTGCCATTTTTAGTGATGCATCAAAACTGGGATTGGGATGTGTGTTAATGCAGCATGGAAAAGTTATTGCCTATGCATCCCGATAATTGAAGACCCATGAAAGAAATTACCCCACTCATGACTTGGAATTAGCCGCTGTGATCTTTGCTTTAAAGATCTGGCGACATTACTTGTATGGAGTGTCTTGTGAAGTTTTTTACTGATCATAAGAGTTTAAAATACATCTTCACGCAAAAAGAACTGAACATGAGGCAGAGGAGGTGGTTAGAACTAATGAAAGACTATGATATTACTATCCAATACCACCCTGGGAAGGCCAATGTGGTGGCTGATGCTTTGAGCCAGAAATCAGGAGGAACCATGGCCACTTTGATGACTCGTCAAGCAAGAATATTAAGGGATCTAGAAGAAATGCAGATAGAAGTGCGAGTCATTGATCCTTCTAATTCTAAGTATCAACTGAATCAAGTGAGTATTCAATTCAATCTATACGATAAAATCAAAGAGGCCCAATAAGGAGATGCTCAAATAAAGAAAATTATGAAGAGAGTACAAGAAGGAGAACTCAAGGAGTTTCGAATAGAAGGAGATGTACTACGATTCGGACGCAGATTATGTGTGCCAGATATAACAGAGATCAAAGAAGAAATATTGAAGGAGGCTCATAATACACCATATACAGCTCATCCAAGGAGCACAAAAATGTATCAAGATCTGCGTCATAACTTCTGGTGGGATGGAATGAAAGTAGACATTTCTAATTTTGTCCACAAGTGCCTGGTCTGTCAGCAAGTGAAGGCGGAACATAGGAAGCCCCCAGGTCTGTTGGTGCCTTTATCTATTCCTGAATGGAAGTGGAGTCAAATTGCTATGGATTTTGTCACTGGACTTCCTCGGACGTCCCAAGGACTGGATACAGTCTGGGTAGTAGTAGACAGACTTACTAAATCTGCCCACTTTCTACCTATCCAGATCAATTATTCAATGGAAAGACTGGCTCAGGTATATATCCGAGAGATAGTTAAATTGCATGGAGTACCTGAATCCATTATATCAGATCGGGACCCTAGATTTCAATCTAGATTTTGGAAGAGCTTGTCCAAAGCTATGGGCACTAGATTGCAACTCAGTACAGCAGCCCACCCCCAAACGGATGGACAGTCAGAAAGGACCATTCAAATATTGGAAGATATGTTGAGAACTTGTGTACTAGATTTTGGGGAAGTTGGGACAACTATTTACCCTTAGTGGAGTTTGCTTATAATAATAGTTATCAGTCCACTATTGGTATGCCTCCATTTGAAGCGTTGTATGGAAGAAAATGTAGATCACCAATCTGTTGGGAGGAAGTTGGGGATAGAAGACTGTTCGGTCCTGATGTAATTCAAGAAGCTACTGAGAAGATCAAGTTAATCAAGGAAAGGATGAAAGCAGCCCAGAGCAGACAGAAAGCTTATGCAGACAATCATCGCAGACCACTGGAGTTTGAGGTGGGGAATAGTATTTTTCTGAAGGTATCTCCAATGAAGGGAGTGAGACGCACCGGCGGTAAGAACAAATTAGCCCCTAGATATGTGGGTCCGTTTGAAATACTGGATAAAATTGGACCGGTTGCTTATCGTTTGGCCCTACCTCCCACCTTGGAAAGGATACACAATGTATTTTATGTCTCTCAGCTGAGGAAGTATGTGCCCGATCCTGATCACGTAATCTCCTATGAACCTCTGCAAATACTAGAAGACATGTCTTACGCGGAAGAACCAGTGCAAATTCTTGATCGCAAGGAGAAACAATTGAGAAGCAAAAATATTTCCTTGGTCAAGATCTTATGGAGAAATCAAAACATAGAAGAAGCCACTTGGGAATTGGAAGAGGAGATAAGAAAGGCCTATCCACATTTGTTCCAAGGTACGTTAAGTTTCGAGGACGAAACTTCCATAAGGAGGGTACAATGTAACACTTGCCTTAATTAAGCATCCTTTTTCCTAAAATATTCATACCTTAAAGGGGTAATGGGAAAGGGTATGCATGCTAGATACCTTATTTATATCATGCTTATTAAGTATATATGTATAAAAATGTATACATAAGTATATATACACCCATGTATATATAGGAATACCCCACATGTGGTTGACTTACCACCATCTCTCACCATACATGAGGTACATGTACCTCATGGAGAGGGGGGAGGCATGGAGCTTTGTCATAGGGCATGGTGTAAGGTAGAGTGATGGGTTGTATAGGGGACACTTGGCACATTCTTGTGGAAAGTTAGAGGCTATAAATAGGGGGAGGTGAAGAGAATTACGTCATTTGATCAAACTCTCTCTCTTCACCCCAAAGTCCCAAACTTTCTCCCTCTCTTCCCTTTTCTCTGCAGCAAAAAGCAGCAGCAGCTGCAGCAAAGGCGGCAGCAGCAGCAGCAGCTGCAGCAAAGGCAGCAGCAGCAGCAGCAATAGCAGCAACCAAACAGCCTTATTTCCTCCATTTCCCTTTCTAAAAATACTCCTTTACCATCTCAATTCCCCACTTGATTTTCTTCAGTCCACGTACAAGAAAGGTTCCGTATTCCTCCAAGAAACCGTTAGAACGAGTCAAGGGGAGTGTCATTGGTCGAACGGTAAGAAAACACTCCTAGGACTATACCCTCTTGTATCATTTTCGTTAATTATGAACTAATATTGGCGTTATGACTTGTAGACTCCGTTGTAGCGGGATATCAAACTTGAGGAAGAGCATACCACTTCAAAGGGGTGAGTAGAACATATGGATCTTTGTGTCATGATAAATAGAATAAAGTTTGGAATTTAAAGAAATCGTAAAGGATTGATTGGTAGTCAAAAGTGTATTTTTATCATAACATTTACCATCACATTTTCATATTTATTCATTTAATTCTGCACAATTATTAATATTTTATTATTTATTGTGTGCAGGCCTCGAATTATTATTTTAATAATAAATAAAGCTTAATGAAGCCCAAAAGCCCACATTTGAAGCCCAAGTGCAAAAGTGCAAATATCAATTGTCAAAGTGCAAATATACAAGAGCTAAAGTTGCAAATATCAAAGATGAGGGAAGGATAGACTTCTACCCAACCCTAAACTCTTGCAGATGAGGATAAAAGCCAAAGATAAGATGCAGAAATTCGTTCAAAAGAGATTGGGAGAATTCTAAATTTAGATAACTTGATCCCCAAGTTATATCCATATCCCACGATAAAGAGCCAGGATGCAGCTTCTAGAAGCAGGCGCCCAGATGGATGGACCAGGAGAAGCCACGCGCCAAAGCGCGTGGCCAGATGCCACTGTATTGCCGCGGAATCGCGGCAAAAGCCGCAATTCCGCGGCAATCTGGATGAGATGGACGACCAGATTCTGTGGTGGTGTTTATCCGGAACTCTTCGCCCCTCTGCACCTATAAATACCCCCTGCAGTGCAACGTACAGAGCGTCCAGCGTCCAGCAAAGGGCCAAAAGTTAGGGTTTAGGTTTTTCTTCTTCTAGGTTAGATTTTCTTTCCACCTTTGTATATTTTTTATTTTCTTTTTGTAAAAGCTGAGAGGAGATGATGTATTCATGGAGGAAGGGATCCACTTGTACTAATGGTGACAGTCGGTGTAAGTTGTATTTTTCCACCATTGTTTAATAATCGAATCAAGGTTTGTTTTATTTTATTCTTGTTTCTTTTATTTTTATTTTAATCTTGTGTATCTCAGTATCTACTTTCTTCTATTTGTTCTCTAATGTCTTGCCCACCATGAGAACCAACTGCTTCGAGAATACCTAGCCGAAGAAGAGCCCTTGATGGCCTATGGCGATGAACAGGTCTTCATAGCTTGTCTTTTATTTCATAGTATAGATTAAGAAGGCGGACGATCCTATACGCCATGCTTGTACGCCTTCCAAGAAAAGGTAAATCATCGCAACGGTTCAAAAGGTAAGCAAACTGAAGAGGTATGTGTATCTTTCTTTCTTTCTTTAGTTTAGATCTCTATCTCATCTTTCTCTAATTCTTTTCTCCCCACTTCATTGTAAATACCACTGTTAACATTAAAAATAATAAAATTTTTAGAGATGACTTACAAACGCTTCCATCGCTAGTCCCTCCCTGATGATCACGACCCGCATAGCCTTTGCTACAGCGGATTCGAATTGAGAACCTTGCACTATTATTTCTAAATCTAAACTTCTTTATTTCGTTGCACAGGTAAAACTCAATCAAAATTTTGGCGCCGTTGCCGGGGAGGGACGGTAAGTTTTTATCTCTAAAAAAAAAATATTAACTATTCTTTTATTCTTTTCTGTTTGCAGGTTTGGAGAACAGGAAACAGAAACATAGCAGCAGCAGTGGACATACAGCTATTCTGTGCCTCTGCCCTCGAAGGCAGAGCACCAGAACCTACTGTATTGCCGCGGATCCGCGGCCAATGCCGCGGAAACGCGGCAACAGTAGAGAACTACTGATTCAACTTTTTGCAGGTTGCTGCAAATTGTAAATTCTGTTTACTGCTCTATTCTGTTTTGTTCTGTGATATACCTGTAAATTGCTAATAATTCAACAGTAAATTATTTATTGTTAAAAATAAAAATTGATTAGACATCTGCATATTAGGCACGTGTCTTTTCAATTTATTTATTTTTACTGTTGAAGAGTGCTGGGGAGGCAAGGTACGTACGCATTGCATGTAGAATAGGACTCATCTCTTGGTTGATTTTCTTCTTTGAGTGATTCTTATCTATTTATCTTGTACACTTGCACTAATTCATCTTAAGGGCATAACCCATTAACAAGATAAGGTGGGGATTTCATCACCCTTCCTTAGCCCAAAAATCATATCCAAAGCACTCACTAACCCAAGCCTAACTTAAAAATTAGTAGACGTTGGCCCTAGGGACATCTCGGACTCACTTAGGAGATTATCCTAAGGGGGAACGGTGCTGGAAGTTGACTCTTGCCAAATCAGTGTCTAGGAAGGGGATTGAGGGCCGAAAGCCCGAAAATTGGTGGTTATTTAATTAAGGAACGTCTTTGACGGAAAACCTCCCACCACTCTTGCCCTGACCTGGCTGATTAACTTGTGGTCAAAGTCTGCACCCTACCTCCCGTGGACAATCTAACCAGTTAGGAGTCGTCTAGGTCATAGGTCTACCCTAACTTAGGTTAGAATTTTTTCTTTTTTGTTTGTTTATTTGTTTGTTTTCTTTTTCTTTATTTGTGTCTGTGTGATATGGAATATAATAATAATTCCAATTTTAATCCATATTACACACCTAACTATTATTCGGATATTACCAACCCGGCATATCATAACTTTGACCAATCTAGTGTGCCGGAATGGTCTTATCCGAATAACTATAACCCACACCCCCCATCTTATAACCATAATTTGCATAATAATTTCAACTCTTCAATGAGTTCATGGGGTTTCGAGTCCCCCGAGTTTAATTCTCAACCAAATTGTCCTTCATATCCATCTAGTCCACATTCCTTCAATGATTCATACTCTGATCCCTCTATTCAGAATAGATCACTATCTATCGGGGAAATGATAAGTATGCACGAGTCCAAGCAACAACCACCATCAATCTTAGACATGATGATGCGTGAGTCCACCGACTCACAACTTCATCACGATTACACTTCCTTTTTCCAAGTCCAATCACAAAAGAGGCTTGAAGCCATGACTCAGGCTAGATTAGCTCGGGAGCATGACATAGATTTGATGGTTCAATCCTTACGTTCTCACCGTCCGGCCACTCCTGATATTGATAATCATTCTTTTAGAGCCGACGAACCAAATTGCTTTGGACAACAAGATTCTACTTCAGTGCCATCATTGGAACTTGTCGAAATTCCAACTTTTGATAGTTTGGCAAGTTCTTCCTTTCCTGAAATAGAACTTGAGCATGAATATGATCATGATCTTCCACTCGATGATTCAATTTTATTTCCTGATTCAATAATGACTCCAGTGTCTCAACTTGATTTCACTTTTCCTGAGTCAACATTGGATCCTGTTCCAATTCATCATGAAATTGAATCACCCATTTTAGATGATCATATTGAACTTGACCATTTTACAATCTTGAAAATCCTATGGATAAATTGGCAAGTTCTTTTTATTACATTGAACCCAATGAGATATGTGACCTAGATTCTCAAATCTATGATCAAGTTCAAATTCCTGAATCATTATTGACTCCTGTTTTGTTACCCGACTTAGGTAATATTTTAGAGTCAGTGTTGATTCCCACACCTA
This sequence comes from Agave tequilana, assembly GCA_038442645.1. Lineage (NCBI taxonomy): Eukaryota > Viridiplantae > Streptophyta > Magnoliopsida > Asparagales > Asparagaceae > Agave > Agave tequilana. The sequence goes on along the minus strand of JAVJIF010000487.1, from coordinate 128,015 downwards.
TCATTCCTGAACTTGAATCACCAACATTGAGTCACATGCCATTGTGGGAAGATGATTGTAGACTTGAGCTTAAACTTATTGATTTGGACCCACTTCCTGAACTTAACCCGACTCCTGAGCCCTTACTTGATTTGAGCTTCTTCCCTGAGTCGGTATTCGTTCCCGTACCTATAATGTCCAAGTCAATAATTCCATCTTTTCATACTCCATTTTGGGACAAGGAGGTTAAGACAATTAACTCTGAAATTTATTATAAAATTTGGAAATTTGATGGGGTGGAAATACTAAAAATTGATTATACATATATTTTAGTGGGTTATGTAAGGAAAGTTTCTGGTGGGTTCCACCAAATTATCTGTCATCTTGATTGGGGCCGCATTTCGTGGACCAATTAGACCACCTCCGGAACCACCACCCTAAGGTAACTTCCGCCTTCCCTTGTTCTGTTTCATGCATATATGCATTCATTCATACATTGAGGACAATGCATGAGATAAGTGTGGGGGTGGGCTTTACTAACATACTAACATAAGTAGACACTAACAAAATTTGCTAATAAAAAAATTTTAAAATAAAATGTTATAAAAAGGACAGTATTTTGACTTATTTTTTTGAAAGAAACCTAAGTTAGTTTTAAGGATTAGGAAAATCATGATTAGGATTTCTAAAAACTTGGTCAAAATAAATAAATTGTTGAATTTTTAAGTATAGGAGGAGAAATTGAATAAGTAGTTAGTCTTAATTTTTACCTTAATGAAATGTGCATACCAAATGCATATCTAGGATTCTAAGACAAAGACCTTGTGCCTCATAAAAAAAAAAAATCACCAATTAAGCTGATACATGTGCCTCAAGAAGCATAAGTATTCATGCCTAAAAGTGAGTAAATAAAATAAGTCCTTAGTTTTGGGGCCTAGTTCACTCGAATTTGAGTCCGCGGGTGTTTTCTCACCTGATGCCCTAAAGCCAACCGGTTTGGGAGTCATCGACTTTAAGTTCGTTACATGGGTGGATTAGAAAGCCTAAGGAAATTAAGGAAAAATTACTTATATATGTATTAACACATCTAATAGTCAATTAGTTAGGTATGAAGGCCTCAAGAAGCCTTAATGCTTATACGAAAGAAAATTAGATGCGTTATACATATTAAAAAAAAAAAGAGAGAAAAAAATATATATATAGAGGCATGAGAGTCCAAGTTAAGGAATTCCTAGTATAAATTCATAAGGATGCATATGATCTTTGGTAACGAAAAAGACTATATTAGAAATTCAATTTTAATCCTTACCTAAAATGAATAACAATTAACTTTATTAAGACTAAGTTTAAGAATGAATAAAATGATAATCCTAAAACTTATAGACTACTTAGTCTCTTCAAATATAAGTCAAATACTTTCCTTTTTATGGATTTTGTGGGTGTAATCCGCTGAAAACCCTCACGAGACAACACTCGTCCTCTAGGGTAACCTAGAGGTTTAACGGCTTGTTGCACGTGCTAAGTGCAATCGTGATTCCTACGAAAGTGAGTTAGGTTAGATTAACTTTTTCTTTTTCTTTGTTTTTACTCGAGGACGAGCAAAAAGATAAGTGTGGGGGTGTGATTGGTAGTCAAAAGTGCATTTTTATCATAACATTTACCATCACTTTTTCATATTTATTCATTTAATTCTGCACAATTATTAATATTTTATTATTTATTATGTGCAGGCCTCGAATTATTATTTTAATAATAAATAAAGCTTAATGAAGCCCAAAAGCCCACATTTGAAGCCCAAGTGTAAAAGTGCAAATATCAATTGTCAAAGTGCAAATATACAAGGGCTAAAGTTGCAAATATCAAAGATGAGGGAAGGATAGACTTCTACCCAACCCTAAACTCTTGCAGATGAGGATAAAAGCCAAAGATAAGATGCAGAAATTCGTTCAAAAGAGATTGGGAGAATTCTAAATCTAGATAACTTGATTCCCAAGTTATATCCATATCCCACGATAAAGAGCCAGGTGCAGCTTCCAGAAGCAGGCGCCCAGATGGATGGACCAGGAGAAGCCACGCGCCAAAGCGCGTGGCCAGATGCCACTGTATTGCCGCGGAATCGCGGCAAAAGCCGCAATTCCGTGGCAATCTGGATGAGATGGACGACCAGATTCTGTGGTGGTGTTTATCCGGAACTCTTTGTTGGCCCAAGGTTACAATCAACCCATGTTTAGTGTATTTTGATGATTACAAAACATATTAGTTATTGGTACTAATATAAATTGTTGTTTAAGTGTGTTTCAGGTTTATATATATTAAAGAGATGGATTCTTCCCTAAAGGAAGGTACATTGGACTCAAGACAAGTCAAATTGGGCTCAAAGTGCAATATTGAATATCAAGAGAAGATAGCTCAAGTTGAAGTCTTGAAGACCATTGTAGTTTGTAAGTTTAGTTTTGTAAAGATAGAATATGTGAAATTTGGCTCTAGGATTTGCACACACATTTGTTTTATATGTTTCCAAGCTCTCAAAATATTTATTTCTAGGTTTATGCCTTAGTTTATACATACATGTACCCAAAGCTTTACATCTTCAAAAACTTGTTTAAATACATGTATATAAACTATTTTCAGCATAAAACTTAGCTTCAGATTTTTAAAGATTTTATACAAAATTTTCTATCTTAAAATCTGCCCAGAAAAACTGTTTTCCAGGCAGACCGGTCGACCGGCCCAGTCGACCGGCTGCTGTGCCCGGACATGCACAAGTTGTGCATGTCTGTCGGTCGACCGGACCAACAGACCGGTCGACCGAAATTAGACGTTTGCTCTCTGTATCCTTCCGGTCGACTGGGTCGGTCGACCGGTAGAAGGAAACTGTGTTTCCTTTCTTGAGATCGGTCGACCGGCAGTCGACCGGAGCCATAACGGCTCTTTTGCCAGCAGAGTCCCGGTCGACCGGCAGTCGACCGGTAGGCCTGCAACACCTCCAACGGCTCTTTCCTCTTTGGGCTGTTCTGAAAAACTGTTTTATTTTCTGTTTTAACAGACTTTTTAGAGGGTTGTTGGGGTGCTTTTGCAGGTGATATTAGCTGGAAAAATCAGAGTTTTTTAACCTATTCTCTCCCTATAAATAGTGGGAAATAGGCCTTAGTTATTAACAAAAAAAAAATACAAGTTTTCATAGTTTTCAAGAGAAAGAGAAAAATAGTTTAAAGCTTTCATTTCCATTCTTTTAAGTTTGATTTTCAGTTGTTGTTTGATTCTTAATATCACTCTACAACTGAAGCTTTTCTCACAAACACTTCATAGAGCCAAAAATTTCATATTCTTTCTATAGGTGAAGTTGTAAAAGTGTGAGAGTGTTTGTAAAAGAGAAAGAGTGTTGTGGTCTAGTTGAGATCACCAATTTGTAATCCTTTGTTCTTGTGGAGACAAGTTCCTAAGGGGAATTTCTTTGTAAGGTGAAGCTACGGGCTTGAGGTCTTTGGAGGCCTAACTTGTACGGGATCCTAAGGGGATAGTGGAAACCCTTCACGGAGGTGAAGGCGGGGACTAGAGCTACGGGCTCGAACCTCGAAACAAATCACTTTGTTTGCGATTGGCTTGGCGTTCTTCTTGCTTAATTTCTTGCTTTAAATTACTTCCAATCTATTGCTTGTGAACTAACTTTTATTTGTGATATCCTTACTTGTTTATTTTACTTGCTTTCAATATTTCTTGCTATATTACTTGTGTGCATTTCATCATCGCATTTCATACTTGGAATTGTTCGATCACACCTCAATACAACACGGTTGCATTGCGCACCTCTAACCCATTTAAGGGGAATTGGGAGGAAGGAGTTCAGAACCTCGCAAGGGGTATTCGGCTCTTAGTCGTGTTTTGAGAGATCGTTGCATCACTCACTTAAGTAAAATTTAAAAAGAGCATTAGATTAGCAATTACACCTATTCACCCCCCTCTAGGTGTATTTCACTCTTCGCCCCTCTGCACCTATAAATACCCCCTGCAGTGCAACGTACAGAGCGTCCAGCGTCCAGCAAAGGGCCAAAAGCTAGGGTTTAGGTTTTTCTTCTTCTAGGTTAGATTTTCTTTCCACCTTTGTATATTTTTTATTTTCTTTTTGTAAAAGCTGAGAGGAGATGATGTATTCATGGAGGAAGGGATCCACTTGTACTAATGGTGACAGTCGGTGTAAGTTGTATTTTTCCACCATTGTTTAATAATCGAATCAAGGTTTGTTTTATTTTATTCTTGTTTGTTTTATTTTTATTTTAATCTTGTATATCTCAGTATCTACTTTCTTCTATTTGTTCTCTAATGTCTTGCCCACCATGAGAACCAACTGCTTCGAGAATACCTAGCCGAAGAAGAGCCCTTGATGGCCTATGGCGATGAACAGGTCTTCATAGCTTGTCTTTTATTTCATAGTGTAGATTAAGAAGGCGGACGATCCTATACGCCATGCTTGTACGCCTTCCAAGAAAAGGTAAATCATCGCAACGGTTCAAAAGGTAAGCAAACTGAAGAGGTATGTGTATCTTTCTTTCTTTCTTTAGTTTAGATCTCTATCTCATCTTTCTCTAATTCTTTTCTCCCCACTTCATTGTAAATACCACTGTTAACATTAAAAATAATAAAATTTTAGAGATGACTTACAAACGCTTCCATCGCTAGTCCCTCCCTGAGGATCACGACCCGCATAGCCTTTGCTACAGCGGATTCAAATTGAGAACCTTGCACTATTATTTCTAAATCTAAACTTCTTTATTTCGTTGCACAGGTAAAACTCAATCAAGGATAAATAGACATAAAAGTAAAGATTTTGAAACTTGCTTATTGTTGTTACTTTATGTATCTTAGCATATTGGTAGTACATAATGCATGTGATTGTTGTGTTTTTGGAGGAAGGGACCGGGTTGAACCGGAGGTGTAAGTAGGGGAGATTATGCGGTAACGCATAGGAGGAAGGGACCGGGTTGAACCGGTGGTGGTAGAAGGAGGAGATTATTGCGTGGAATGACGTATAGGAGGAAGGGACCGGGTTGAACCGGAGGAGACGGAAGGGGGAGCCCAATGTTAGGGTTAATAGAGTATGTTGATGTGACTAGATAGAAATTCTATGTTGAGATTATATACATATATAAATCCTTAATGTTGAATCTGGAATAACTTCTTATACAGCCATATTTTATGTAGGTTAGTCGACTAAGTCCCTGGGATAAGTCGACTATAGTGTGATATATAGGCAGACAAACCGCTGATTAGTCGACTACAGACAGACTGTAGTCGACTAACCCCAGATACAGAGAGCAAACAGAGAGTTGACATCTGTTTTGGACTTAAGTTAGTCGACTATAGTTGACTTATAAGTCGACTAATACTTAGGGTAGTCGACTACACCAGAAAGGGTAGTCGACTATAGGTGACAAACAGAGAGCATCATATTTTTTGACCTACGCCTAGTCGACTATAGGGGACCTTCAAGTCGACTAGTATATAGAGTAGTCGACTACACCAGAAAGGGTAGTCGACTACATAAGTCCCTGGCAGCCAACAGAGAAGCAGATATTTTGGATTTAAATTAGTCGACCATAGCTATAATATTAGTCGACTTATAAGTAGTATTAGTCGACTATAGGTTGGCCTAATCGACTAATAGAGCCTTGTTACTGTGTTCTGATTTGGGGTCTTGGTTAATATTATAATTGCATAAAAAATGGTATATTGACGCACTTGTCAACATGATGTTTTAGCCCATGAAGATCTACTTATAGTCATGCTTAAATATTGTTTTACTCACTGAGCTGTCAAGCTCACTCTATTCTAATTCCACCTCCAGGTTTGTACAAGGACAAAGGACCCGCTTAAAGCCAAATGTGCGGGACAAGCGTCATCGGAGCCATTGCATTAAAAGTTACTTTTGATATGTATATGCATGTGTATAACCATGCGTACTATTAGTTGAATGTTGTCTCTAACTTGTAAACCTTATAGGGCCTGGTGTTAGACTCTAATTTTGTAATATATATATATACTTTGATATGGTAATTTTAGACTGCTTTCTTATGGGTTATCGAACCATATGTGTTGGCATGGTAAGTCATGATTAGATCATACATGTTATCTTAGTGGAATTTTTGATGTATAGTGTAGAGTTTTCTGATATTAATAATGGAAGTATTATACCTTGATGGGTCCCACGCTTGGAAAATACGAAGATAATTATGGTTGAATGGAAAATTTTAACTGGGACCGTTACAAGACTCGTCATCGAGACCATACGTAGGTATCCTTGTGATTTATTTCTATTATCTTATTTATCCCTGTGTTTCCTATCTGTTATGATCACTAACCTCTTTCTGCAGGTATTCTTGTACTTATTTCATGCTGGACATCATGTATGTATGGAGGCTATGTCCTGTACTGAGGCTTAACGTACGCGTGAGGTTATTTTCACCTCGCGTATGTACGTCGCCATAACGTCTCCGTATCCTTGGGATCGGGGCGTTACAACCATCATCAACAGATTTCATGTTCGTCGACAACTGATTCATGCCCAATACTTTTTAGATCTAAAAAACACATCAATCACAAACACAAAATACTCATCGTGAGCATGAACAAACGAGATATGTATCAGGTTGACCCGTAAATTACTTTGTGTTGGGGTCAGGGTTGAGGAGAGAGCAACTTCAGGCGATGGGAAAGGGTAAAGAGGAAATGATAAAATATAAAGTGGTGGTTAGGGGGAACCAATTTATGCTAACATGGATGAGGCTGTAGCGAAAAAAATTATGAAACTGAGTTATTTTTTCTAATTATGAAGCAAAGTAGGTGGTTATAGCGAAAATTTTCTAATTATAAATAATAATTTGAGTATAATTAATTAAAGGGGATAGAGAGAGAATCTAAGTCCAAATGAAATTCTAAAGTTTTCACATGGATTTTAGGGAGTTGCATTGGTTAAATTGTATATACCTAGATTAAAAAGTAGGATTCAAATAGTCCGCTCCTAGTAAACAATAATACTAGATTTTGAAACCTAAATCCCAGCGAAAAGCAATAATACTAGCTTACAAAATTCAAATCATAGTTTTGAACTAATAGCACCAAACTTTGAGATCATAGAAATTGTCCGAGTCCAACTCGAGAATCCCGAACCAATAACACCCCTTATTGAGTATTTAAAAAATAATGACTAAGGTGTAGTCATGGTCAATTAGCATTCTTTTTTTATTGAATTATGTCAGGCTACCGTAAGTTTCCCCCTACAACCCCCAACCCAAAAAAAGGGGGAAAAAGAACAGAAAATCAAAGAAGCCACCTAAAAAATAAATTTTTTTATTCATCTTATTCATCATTTTCCTTCAATAATTTGGGTTTGCAATGGGGCAATGTAGTCCTTGTCACACTATTGCCAATCAAAGAGGTGATGTTACGAGCATACATGTTTCGAGATATGGGATTGAAAGTCAATGAGGCCTAGCTCACCAGTAAAGGAGTGGGAGTAGGTTGTGGGAGTCCCACGTTCAAGTCCGGTTACAGTCTATATAAAAAAGAAAATGGATGTGGGATTGAAATGAACTTAGGATGTTGGTCTCAGTTCACCAGTTACTTCAAATGGTTTCGTTCAAATGGTTTCCTGTAAAAGAAAAAATTATGGCGGATAGCATGGTAGACATGTAAGTTGCAACGAACTGATATACTCTAATAACAATTGTTGGGATCGGCGCAGCAAAAAAAAACATATCGCTGTGCAACGTGAAGAAGAAGAGATAAGATATTTCGAAGTAGAGAAAGCCAACACACAACTTCACATGGTTTCATCGATTAAACAGATCGTGTGCACGTCTACGGGAGAAGGGGAGAAACCTCACTAAAATTTTAGAGGAGTACAATAAGAAACACTCATGCCTCTAGCTAAGAAGATTACAAGCATTTGATGACCGCATAGAATAACGAACCCGTATGACTAAAAGTTCTCTCACGATTCTCTCTCTCTTTCTTAATTATTGAATAACACGTTGAAGGTCATCCCAAGGGATTATTTATAGACCATATGATCATTCTAGTCCTACACAAACTCTAGCAATAGGAACAATACTGCCTCAGAAGAGAAGAAAACTCAAGTTAAACTCAAACTGCAATAAGAACCACAAAAGAAAATTGTCAACAACGCCATTAGTTGACTTATCCAAACTAATAGTCGCTAATCATCCTCATTAGTCGACTACACATTCGACTACTAAGATGTACCTACTCTTTGTTTTTGCCATTAGTCGACTATTGAGATGCCATTAGTCGACTAATCTGTTCACTGACTGTGCACACCTATCTGTTCTTGATCTCTGAAGTTTTCGTCTACCTCCATGACGTATTTGTGTCAAAATCCTAACAATCTCCCTTTGACTTGTATACGTTCAAGTTTGAGAATAGTCATCATGTTCCATGTGGCCACATCAATGCACAATTGAACACCTCTTGACTTCCTCTCCATCTCACTCCCTCTTCTCCATCACCCCCTTATGGGGTTCACAACTTGATTAGATCAAACAAGTGCAGGTCCGACCTAAACTTGATCGCCCAACGATCTCTTTGATCATGTAGAATTTATGAGAATTTACTTTAACAAATGAGTAATGATCCCGACTTTCTTATTGTGCACTAGCACCATCTAGTCCCAATCTGCCTTTGAGGTAAAACTGAACATCCGAGCTTAAGACTACTGTAATCTCGATTGTTCCACAACATTTGATCTTGAAGCCAAGGATAACTACAATTTACCAACTGTAACCTACGAATTTTGTAACATGTAAACATTTCTGACACGCTCGACCTGAAATTTCACTGGGCATCTTTTAAAATTTTCATAAAAACACTTTTAGAACTGGAATTGAACCCTTCTCCATGTAGGGCTCTAAGAAAGATGAGATTGTACTTTGATTCGGGAACATGACGAAGACTTTGAAGAGTAGTGATGCATCCATCATGAAAATGAAATTGGATTGTTCCTTCGCCAATCACCTTGCTCACAACAGAATTTCTCATGAAGACCACTCCCCCTTGAACCAAAGTGTATAAGGAGAACATCTTCCTATCAGGACTGATATGCTGTAAACATTCAGAGTCAATAATGCATCTATCTTTTTTATTGATCGAACTATCTGTAACAAATAGAATGTCACACTTATCTTCATTCCCTTCAGCCAGTTCAGTGATATTAGCTTCTGTTTGTTTTTTTTTGAGTCCAACAATCAACTCTAATCTGCCTTTTCTTGTGACACCAGTTGCACGCCAACAATCAACTTCTTATAAAGAAAACTTATCCGGAATTATCGCGATGAGGCTTCCTCATAAACTGCTTATCAATTTTATCCTTATTAAGTAGATGCTCTTTGACTTCATTAACCTTGATAGTTAATTTGCTTCTGTAGATGATAGCTTTCCTAAAGCTCTTGTATGGAAAAGGTAAAAAATACAGTAATAGAAGTGCTTGATCCTCATCTTCTATCTTAATCTCTATCTTATCTAACTCATTGCTAATAGAGGTAAACTCTATAATGTGAGACTTGATAGGTATACCGTCATGCATGAGGAGAAGAAAGAAATGCTATTTTAGAATCAACTGATTCGCCAATGACTTCTTCAGATAATGATTCTGAAGTCGCTCCCGCAGCTAGAATACTATTTTCTCCAAAGAAAACTCATCCAACACTTTGTCCGTCAAGCAAAACTGAATAGCCGTCAAGACTTTCTCGTCCAACTCCTGCCAAGTTTCTTTCTTCATATTTTCGGGTGTTTTTTCTCCTTCCCGAATAATGCTTTCTTCAACTCGCGCTGAGTTAGGATGACGTTCATCCTAATCTGCCACATACTGAAATTGATGACACCATCGAACTTTTGAATATCAAATTTGATTGCAGACATCTTCACGTTGACCTTGCTCTGATACCGACTGTTGTAATGAACTGGTTTGCTCTGATACTAATGTTGGGTTCGGCGCAGTGAAAAAAGAAAAGCCAGATCGTCATGCAATGTGAAGAAGAAGAGAAGAAGAGATAAGATATTCCTAAGTAGAGGATAACACATAATTTAACATGGTTCCACCGATTAAACAGATTGTGTGTATGTCTACGGGAGAAGAAAGAAGAAACTATATTAAATTTTAGAGGAGTATAATCAGAAACACTCACGCCTCTTGCTAAGAAGATTACATGTCCTTTGATGTCCATCTAAAACAGGGAACCCTTATGGCTAAAACATCTCTCACGAATCTCTCATTTTTTCTTTTGTTCTCTTATCTTTGAAGGCCACCCCAAGGGGTTATTTATAATCCATAGAATTATGATAGTCCTATCTAAACTCCAATAACACGAACAACACCTCCTCAGAAAAAAGGAAACTTTCAAACTGCAATCAGAATCGTAAAAAAACTACCAGCAATGGCATTAGTCAACTAATCTTGCTCATTAGTCACCTATATAGTCGACTACTGAGATATCCCCACTTTCTATTTACGCCATTAGTCGACTCCTGAGATGTCATTAGTCGATAAATTTTTTATTAGTCGACTACTCTTGGCCATTTGCCGAATACCTTATGCACCAACTGTGCAAATCTGTCCGTTCTTGATCTCTGAAACTTCGTCTACCTTCATGACGAATTCCAGTCACAATCCTAACAGAAGTTATTAGCTTCCATGCAAATTGGCCATAGTTTAATAAAATTAGAGACTTAGCTAACTCAAACTCAGAAGTTGGGATGTAGTCCGAGTCTCCGGGGCTGTTTGTTTGGACGTAATTGGGCTGTAATTCAAAATGACTTACAGCCCAATTATAACTACAGTGTTTATTTGGACCGTAATTCGTAAAAGACTTAGGCAACTTAACTACCACTCATTTACAGCCCACTTACAGTTAATTTTGTAGTCATGCAAATTTATATTATTTTTTATGTTAGTATTAATTTTTTTAATATTTAGCATTTTTAGTATTATTTACAATATTAAAAAATTTTAAATCACTAAATAGTTAATTTTGTTGCCAATTTTTTCACTTACAACTTACAACATTACGACAACAAAAAACCATAAAAGATAATACACTTTCTCACTTATAACTTTATATTACCAACCAAACACTGTAAAACTTACATACGTGTAACTCATTTACAACTATAAAAGAATTTATCAATTTTGACTTACGAATTACGGTCAATTACGACAACCAAACAAACCCTCCAACTAAGTTCAGAGCATTAGTAAGGCGATATCACGTTAATATAAATTGATTAAAGATTGAAAGAAAGAGAAGAGAGTGAAATGTATTGTTGACGAACACCCTTTGCAGTGCATGAAGCTGGAATTAACGAGCAAACATGTCTATTTTGAAAATCCAATTCTTTGACCATGAGTGTAGCAGATCCCGAGTCAATAGACAATGTTTTTCTTTGCAACACTGTCAAAGGATACCTGACTTTAAAAACAACTGTAATATGAATGTCAACAAGTTTTAGAGCTACAATGAATAGGGATCTATTTATCATAATTGGGGATATTTGGGCTTACATTATAGAGAGGATGCCGATAATAAAATTCGATGAGTTCATACAACACAATTTAGTTCATCGCGAAATTATTCAAACATTCTGAAAGAGAAGAGTCAAGAACTCACGTAGATTTTTTGGTTTTTCCGTAACATTTGCTCCTATTTGCAGGGAAGACGGACGGTTTCCAGTAGAATATGCAGTTGTGGATGTGGAGACCTTTTCAGAAGTAATAAAATTTGAGAACTTGCATGACTGGACATTGATCTTAATAGATAGAAGGTAAGAGACTTTAACAGATCTGAGTTTTCAATTTTTCATATTTTTTTTGCTGAATAAAGCCCGCATGAAGGTAGAGCCGAATGTCACGCGCGCATTGAGCTTCAAACTGGCGACCGATTGTGAGGAGAGAAGCTCAACAACTCAACCCGGGTCACACTGCCACAAGCGGGGGACTTCAGTTTTTCATACATTCATTTTAGTGCCTGCAGTAGCTTTGGTGAAGCGTGGAGTAAGTCTATCCTCAAGTAGCAAACCCATAGTCATCTTGTTGGAGATGATTAAGAATAATGATGGTGAAGAGATTTTAGAAAAAGAGAGTGTAAGATATCCAAATATAATGGTACTACTTTCCTAAAATCAAAGAGATGTTGAAACAATAATAAAAACTCTCAAAGAGATTTTGATTCTACACTTGCTGAAGGATCTCCATCCGAATCCGCTAGCCAAATTCAAAATTTTTTTTTTGACATCCGATAAATTCGAATACAGATTCAGAGAATCTGTTATTAGATACAGATCTGTAGACAGAGTTTTTCAAGCGGGATTCAGATTCGAACATTCGCAAGTATAAACATATTACTTGTACACCACGTGACATGGGGACTTTCTCACGTCAGCAATCCGTACCGCCTCCATATATCTACCATTGAAATCCAACGGTTCTAATTACTTCCAGCTCAGTGATCCGAAACACTCCCCTCCATCCAATCACAATCCTTTTCTCTCCTCCATATATGGCCCCCTTTCTCCCATTTTCGTTTCCTACACAAAATTCTCGAATCTCAAATCTCTTTCGCGCCTTTCCCAAATCTAAAAACCCTAAAATCTCTCTGTGATCTCGAGCTCCCCATCTCTTCCCATGGCGCCCAAGGCAGAGAAGAAGCCTGCCGAGAAGAAGCCCGCGGCGGCCGAGAAGCCCGAGGAGGAGAAGGAGAAGAAGGCCGAGAAGGCCCCTGCCGGCAAGAAGCCCAAGGCCGAGAAGCGCCTTCCTTCGAAGGACGCGGCGGCCGCGGGCGACAAGAAGAAGAAGAAGAAGAAGGCGAAGAGTGTGGAGACGTACAAGATCTACATCTTCAAGGTCCTGAAGCAGGTCCACCCTGACATCGGGATCTCGAGCAAGGCCATGGGTATCATGAACTCCTTCATCAACGACATCTTCGAGAAGCTCGCGCAGGAGGCCTCTCGCCTTGCCCGCTACAACAAGAAGCCCACCATCACGTCGAGGGAGATCCAGACCTCGGTCAGGCTCGTGCTCCCTGGCGAGCTCGCGAAGCATGCCGTCTCCGAGGGGACCAAGGCGGTGACCAAATTTACCAGTTCTTGAATGCTTTTCTTCGCTTTTAGTGCTCCGATGGGTTGTTTTCTAGGGTTTTTTCTTTTAGATGTTTTTGATCGGTTGGTTTATTTTGGCAATGATGTTGTAAATGTTGGTTTTTCAAATTTAATGAAAATGAATCTTTTGTCGTCTCCCCTTTTGAATCATGAATTTGCGCATTGATTGCGATCCGTTTGTGCTTGCGAGATTTGCAATTATTCTGTAGATTTGGAATTTCTTGCGGATTCTATTTGTTTCTTTTCAAGATTTTGCTGTAGGGTTTGTGTTGCCTGAGATTTTATTAAAATTTGTATTGTATTTGTGCTATTTAATTATTTTCCCCTTCTCCCTTAAATTTTGAAAGGACCGCGCTTATTTCAATTTTGTTTCGAGGTTGATAATTCGTTAAGACCCGCGAGTTATGTTATCGGATTATGTTTGGTTATGTGTTCCGAAGATGAACTGTATCAAGGAGTTATGTTAATATTTTTAAGGCCTGAACATTTAATCAGCTTTTTTTTTTTTCTTATGTGGCGACTCATTTCTATCATAGCACATGGATATATCGAATAATCCAAATACTCAATTCTTCAAACAAATCTAAAGTGAACTATTTAATTCTAATTCCTTTCTCAGACTCTTAGGCGCCTTTCTTTTCTATTAGGGCTCGGGCCTTGGGGACTGCGGTGAAGGAGCTCTCTCTCTCTTTCTCTCTGCCTGCGCAACACCACCCTCTTCTTTTGTCTCCTTCAATCACTTCATCTTGTCGAGCTCTCGCAGCTGCTTTCAGAGAAGAAAGATCGGCAATTGGGAATAAGGTTAGGGTTAAGATTTTAAAGCGGCTTCTAGAATCATGTAAACAGCTGCATTCTTATTTTTATTTATTTTATTTATTTTATTTATTGTGTTTGTACTATTATTTTTATTCTTTGATTTTTCCCATACCCCTTTTCTTCTTGGACCCGTTAGCCTATTTCCTTGATTCCTAATCTAACCTGTTTACATAGACCCAAATCCAATAAAATCTCAACCCATTACCTCCATAACTCAATTATCATAATCTTAACTAACAAATCTTATCTTAATCTTAACTAACAAATCTTATCTAAATCTTATATCTTAACTAAATCATAAAATCCTAACTACCCAATCATAATCCTATCTATCCATTTCCTAATCCTAAACTATCTAATTTCTTTTTATTTTCTCAAACGCAAGCCCCCAACCTCTCCTCAAGCAGGTCCGCATGTTCGCCGACCTCTCTCGCAACTTCTCTATCCTGTTATCTGATCACAAATCCCTCTTACATCCCGCCCGATCCGTCGACGAGCTCTCGCTCCGCGACTTCGAATGCGCCATCAAGAACCAGATCCGATCCACTCGGCAGCTGATCTCAGAGGCGAAGGACTCGTTTGACAATCAGTTGAAGATCCAGAAGCTTAAAGACACGATCTTTGCTGTGAATAAACAGCTGACGAAGGCGAAGAAGCAAGGGGCGTTCTCGAGTTTGATTGCCGCGAAGTCGATATGGAAGAGCCTGCACTGCCTCACGATGAGGCTGATGGAGGAGCGGATCGAGAGGCCGGAGAAGTACTCGGATCCGGAGCAGTTACCGCCGGCGATCGAGGATCCCGACTTGTATCATTATGCGATTTTTTTTCAGATAATGTGCTTGCTGCTTCAGTCGTGTTGAATTTGGCTGTGAAGAATGCCAGGGATCCGTCGAAACATGTTTTTCATGTGGTCACTGATCGGATGAATCTTGGAGCGATGCAGTGCTCCGCCAGCTTGAGTCAGCCAATCTCCAGAGATTCTACTTTGAGAACAAGCTTGAAAATGCCACCAAAGGTACGACCAACATGAAATTTAGGAATCCAAAATATTTGTCAATGCTAAATCACTTGAGGTTTTATAATTTATATGCCTGAGATGTATCCAAAGCTAATAGGATATTGTTTTTGGATGATGATGTGGTGGTGCAAAGGGATTTGACAGGGTTATGGGAGATTGATATGGATGGGTAGGTAAATGGTGCAGTGGAGGCTTGTTTTGGGTCTTTTCGTATGCACAGTATATGAACTTTTCCCATCTGTTGATTAAGGAGATGTTTAATCCCAAGGCCTGCGGGTGGGATTATGGGATGAATTTCTTTGATCTTGATGCGTGGTCGTGGAGGAAGGAGAAGTGCACAGAGCAGTACCATTACTGGCAGAATTTGAACGAGAATCGGACACTGTGCAAGTTGGGAACCCTGCACCAGGTCTGATCATCTTTTACTCCACAACAAAACCATTGGACAAGTCTTGGCATGTCCTTGGGCTTTGGTCATAAGCATGGACGGGATTAGAAATGCCGCTGTTGTGCACTTTAACGGCAATATGAAGCCATGGTTGGATATTGGCATGAACCAGTTCCGTCCACTCTGGACGAAGTACAATTTTGGGGCATGAAGGAGAAGTTTCAAGACAACAGCAATGATCTGATGAAAGAGGCAAAGAACGTTCGGAATCGTTTGGTGACATCCGAACCCAGCTTAAGTAGATCCGGACTCGATTCGGATTCGTGCTCGTTGTGGATCCGATACATAGGCAATCCGAAGACCTGCATGAGATAATTCGTAGATCAGTACCAGTTCGTGCAGTGAAGACCAGAAGGTGTTTCGGTTCTGAAACCGCGTCATTTCAGGTGAGTGTTTGCTCTTGTACAATTTTACTATGTATCCTTGTTTGTAATTGTTTATATGTTAACTGCATTATTTCATGTGATCATCTGACATATTTTACCAGTTTTATTACCTGTACCTCTTCATGAAACATCAATGACTGTACATCTTATTTATTTGGTTGTTTTGAGAGATTATTATCATGTCATGTTGGTAGTTGTCACTGTTGACTTAGGCCTAGTATTGGATATCCTGTACTGTGACTTGATTTGATCTTCTGACAAGTTGACCTATGTTATATTTGAGGATAGAGGACATATATTAGGCATAGTATTTATTGACAGTTATTGGTGATTATCCCGACTAGAATTCTTGTGGATATCAAGAAAGTGTTAGATATGACAGGGCTTTACTAGTATACTGATTTATCAATACTTGAATTGACATGGACTTAATTAGATTCAGAGGTGACTCGTGATATAATTTACATTGGATCTTATCAGTTTATAGAGGGAATTGATCTTGTTAGATTGTCATTATGTATTGTGTGTATAGCTTACTCTTGATATAGATATGTAACATGATCTTGATTTTAGATTATTGAACCAAAGTCTTTCGGATTTACCCTAATTATAGTAATTAAGTAGAGAGGATCTAGATTTCCTATAGAGGACGTTACTCTCCTTAGCTACGATTATATCTGATATGTTACTGAGTTTGGGATCTTAAGATTGACCTTGATAGAGTGAGAGCGTGTGATAGTCTTGATCAAATTGAAATATAAGTAATTGATTGTGTATCAGGACATGTAGTATTTTAGTTATTGGGATTTAGATATACCGGTGAATCAGAGAATATATATATATATATATAATGATTTGAGGATCAGAGTAGATTGACAGGGAGAGACTGTTTATTGATATATTGAGATGGTGATTTATTGTACCAGATTACTGATACAGATTGATACTTGAGGTTCACGATGATTGTATTGAGGTTGTTGGTTGACAGATTAGTTACTTTTGTGCTTTAGTGCAGATGGATATGAGATATTGACCGGTTTCAGATGAGACTGGCAGTGGAGTATTATCTAGTTTTATTGTTGTATTGATTCGTGTTATTGAAGGTTACTGGGAAAATATTATCAGACCGTAACAGATACATTGTTCTATTGTCCTACCGTTATACGGTAATATTGTTCACATTGTTATTGTTACATTGATATTGTTACTGTTACTGTATCGTCCCAGTAATCAAAATGACATGGATATTGATTGTCATAAATGATAATATAAATTGACAACTTACACTGGGATTGGGGAAATTGATGGAGGAGACAGCGTCTGTATTTTGGGTGGACCTAGGATACAGGTTGCGCAGCCGAGATACGGTTCCACTGCAGGGTTCCGGGGGATGACTGACATCCCGTATTGTCCATATTGTCATTGTTATTGACACATTGTTATTGTTATTGTTATTGACTACCTAGCGGTAGGACCTGGTTCAGCGCCAGGTGATTAGGCCGTGGTTCCGGGTATGTACGGAACCCACCTAAAGCATGGACAATGTCTCTTCCACTAATTTCAATAACTTAGGACCCTGATTGACACGTGTAGTAGGCGTAGTATGAGATGCGTCTATTACAGGTGGCAATTGGTGTTTGCTAACATAATAAATGATAATGAACTGTTAATGCAATTGTGACTGACTTTAATCACCTGATTGTACATATATATCACTATGATAGATATATGATTATAACCATGACCAGATTATATACTAGATTAGTGACATTATTAGGATTCACATTTAGACATCAGTTACTTGTTTACAGTCGGGATAGTTGTCTTATGTCTTTATTCATGTTGTTATCAGTTATACTACAGTTCAGTTATTTATCATGTTATTTAGTTTCTTATGTCTACAGTTATCTGTTATTATTTTATGCACATTGTTTATATGCACGAGCTTTCCCTTTACACACACTCACCAGGTCGCGTTCTGACGACCCTAGATTTGCACGTCCAGATATTGGACGATTGTTTCATTTGTGCAGGTGTTTGACGAGATGGTACACCTTGCGAGGAGCTGGATCTTCTCCCTTTTTATTCTGATATTCTTGCATTTCTTTGTTTCTGCTATTATTCGTTATTCCTGTACATCATACTGAGCTTCCATTCTATTCCTTATTTCATTGCTATCATGTGTAGTTTTATATGTATTATTGCAGTGATCATTCATTATTATGGTTAAGATTTATGGCTTGTTCAGGTTAATTTAGGTTTAGCGTGTATGCGTGGGTGATTTTCCTCGCGTATATACGTCGCCGACTCTCGTCGCGACTCTGTTTCCACGTATTTTGGGAAGCAGAGCGTGACATAAACCTTGGCGGTTGATGAGTGTAATATATATATATATATATATATATATATATATATATATATATATATATATATATATATATATAGAAAAATGTATATCAGCCCGCGGGCTGAGAGTACTCTCTCAGCCTGCGGTGACGTGGCTCGATTTGTCACCTCACTGACTTGCGGCCCGCTTTTAGGGAGAAGTTAAATTACCAAATACCCCTTATGATAACTTTTCCTTATTGTTTATTATTATTTTTCCCCCCTTTTATTTTTACCGCTCTTTATAGGATATAAATTACTTTTCGCCTTATTTCTTTACCTCTTTTTTGAAAGATCTAGTTTCTCCTTTTCAGCCTGGGATAAATTTTTTTTTGAAAATATAAAATCTTTTCAGATTAATGTTTTCAGCCTGCAATAAAATTCTACTTTATAGTTTATTTTTTTTATATATAATGTAGTCAGAGTCTTTGGTCGCATTGTACATTTAAACTGCGACCTTAGTCAAAGACTTTGGTCGCAGTGTACATGGTTAAATGCGACCAAGGTCGCAGTGTTGTTATTGATAAAGATGGCCAGCAACTGCAATCTAAGGTTGCATTACATGGACTGCGACTTTAGTCGCAGTACGTAGTCGCAGTACGTTAAGTAAGTGTTTTCCTTTAGATTAACATGCATAGCGACCAAGGTCGACACTGCTGTTTTGGTTTAAGACTGCCGCCAGCAACTGCGACCAAGGTCGCCGTGTTGTTGTTTTATTAAGTGTTGTTTTGGATTAAGTCATTTTTTTGAATCTAAATGAAAAATGAAAAGTTGTCTGTTGTCTGATGCGACTTGGAGTCACTCCGTGAGAGGCGACCTGTCATAAAGATTTTTATGAGATCTTTTTAACGTCAAGTCTACGTTGACGAACCCGCACCATTCGTTATTTCCCGAAGCTGTTGTCCACGCGTCGGCTCTTCATTGAGACCATTAAGGCCGAAGGTTCTTATTAATGAACTATTAATTATGGTTATTATGGGCTGGCTATAAATAGGGCTCACACTCTCCCTTTAACAGCCCATAATTAGACTGTTTTCATTTGAGAGCAATTGCTCTGAGAATTTCCGCCTTCTTCAGAGTCTCTAACAGGGGCCTGCCTCCATGGATGAAGATGACCCTATGCACGAAGATGACCCAGAGCTTGATTGTCCTTTTTCAGGTTCGTTGGGCCTCTGGGAGAATATTTTGGCCGGTGAACTTGATCGATGTTCGTCCACAAGGGAAGAAGTCATGGTCATCGACGTCCACAGTTTTTTAATATACGGGGACCTCAATAACACCACTGCTCTTATTCAACAAGGGCTCTTTTGATGTTTAATCTTCTTTGTACTGCTATATTGTAACACTCAATCTTATTGTATAAGAGAGCGTTTTGTATCATTTTCACATGCCTGGAGATAAATGCCTGGACATAAATAAAAAGACCTCAATAACACCACTGCTCTTAGTCAACAATGGCTCTTTTTGATGTTTAATTTTCTTTGTACTGCTTTATTGTAACACTCAATCTTATTGTATAAGAGATCGTTTTGTATCATTTTCACATGCCTGGAGATAAATGCGTGGACATAGATAAAAAACATATTTGTTTTTTAATAAACTACGACCTTTGGTCGTAGTCATGCATTGCAAACAAAACAAGTTGGACCTGAGACGACACTGCGACCAAGGTCGCATAAGACTATCAGTGCAAACAGAAACAACCGCCACCAGGATCGACATTGCGACCAAAAACTGCGACTAAGAAACTGCTGCTGTGACGTGTCACCTCGTCGCAGTGTTGTTGGTTAAGACTAAAGACCAGCAACTGCGACCAAGATTGCAGATTAATTTTTTAAGACTGCGGCCATCAACTGCGACCAAGGTCGCAGTGTTGTTGATTATTTATAAAGACCACCAACTGCGACCAAGGTCGCAGTGATGTTGTTGATTAAGAGTAAAGACCAGCAACTGTGACCAAGGTCGCAGTGTTGTTGTTGATTATTTATAAAGACCACCAACTACGACCAAGGTCGCAGTGATGTTGTTGATTAAGAGTAAAGACCAGCAACTGCGACCAAGGTCGCTGTGTATTTTATTAAGACTAAACACCAACAACTGCGATCAAGGTCGCAGTTTATTTTATTAATACTACGGTCAGAAACTGCGACCAAGGTAGCAGTGTTGTTGTTGATTAAGACTAAAGTACAGCAACTGCGACCAAGATCGCAGTGTATTTATTAAGTCTGCGTCCATGGTCGCAGTATTTCAACCAATACATAGTAGTAAAAAATGTAATTCACAAAATTAACTTTAGAAAAGAGATTTATATATATTTAAAAAGAAAAACAAAATACAATTTTTTAACTTCTAATCGTCGTCATCACCATCGTAATCAGATTCGTCGTCAAGAGTCATGCTTTCGTCTTCTGTCTCTTCCTCTTCTTCAGGTACAGTCTCATCGTCGCTTTCTTCCTCTTCATTTTTGTGTTTTGGTTCATCAATGAACTCCCAGAAAGGGTCGTCTGTATCAATCTCAGATTCTGACCCGTAGCGAGACATTATTTCAGAACTAAACATAAAATCATCATTTGATGATTGGCTTCTTTCCGGTGAAGACGGTGGTGATGGTGAAGACATTGTTTGAATGTATTGGCTTCTTTCGGTGAAGACGGTGGTGATGGTGAAGACATTTTTTGAATGTATTTTCCGAACAGTTAGAGTAACGAGTTTGAGCAAAAATAACTTAGTATGTTTTTAATCCTTTACTCATGACCCTTTATATATTTTTAATCCCGGAATTCCAAAAGGTTTAAGCTCTTGGACCACGTGAATATCTCTCAAATATATTTTCTATCTTTCTCGAGATTAACATTAGTGCATCTATTTTTTTCTAGACTGGTGTTGTATCACGGTAGATATAATATTAATTACTTCTTTTACATAAGGCATGAGAAAGAAGATTGCGAATTTGGTCGCAATACCGAAGGAGGTCGCATTGCTATACGATAGCATTTTTTGTCTTGTATTCTTTATTCTGTATTAAGTCTGCGACCATGGAATGTTTTTTACTTTTGAATGCTAGAAGTCGTAGTCGTCATTTAAAAGGGGTATTTTTGTCATTTTGATTCACGATTATTTAGGCGGGATTTTTTGATTTTTTTTGGCGCCCACACTCTGCGACCGATGTGTGGCCTATATTCAGCCACGTCCCGCAGGCTGAGAAACTCTCTCAGCCCGCAGGCTGAGGTACAGTAAGCCCATATATATATATATATATATATATATATATATATATATATATATATATATATATATATATATATATATATATATATATATATATATATATCAACCGACAGCTGAGAGTCCCTCTCAGCCTCACATTATGAGTCACATAATTTGACAATGTAAAATGACGCATTGCTTTTGAAAATAATTGAAATTATTAAAAGCCATTTTCGTTTGTCTTTTTTTGAAATGATGTATTAGTTTTATATTCTTTATTATTATTTTTTCTTCCTTTTATATGTCTATCTCTCTGTGTCTCTTTACGCTGTCAGATCTATATTTTTAACTTGTATATCGTTCTAAAAAAGTCAGAGCGGGATCAGATATTAATTTTTCGTGATTCTTCTCTTCTTCTTCTTCTAAAGGAAAACTTATCTAAAATTTTTCATCATCAGAAATATTAGCTATTCGATTTAAAATTTGAAAGACAAAATAAAATATACATAAATATATAACCAATTTATCAGAGATGCTACTGAAGTCGTAGGAAAAAAAATTATTTTAAAAGCTGTCCTTTTCATCAGCACTGCAACTTTGGTCGCATTCATAATAATAAATTGTCATATAAAATTGAATTATGTGACCATAGTCGCAGTATAAAATTTCATTTTCAAACCATTTGTTTTACAAGACAACGATCAAAGTTGTAATCCAATTAAAATTTATTAATAAAAAAATTGCGACCTTAGTTGAAAAAATAGAAAATAAGTTATAAAACACTGCGACCAAGGTCGCAATGTTATCGAACAAAACTTTTCAAAAAGATTGTTATTACATAAGACTGCGATCAATGTCGCAGTCTTCGATCGCAGTCTTCTACCCATCTTAATTACTTAACTTTCGAGATCTTATTCAATGTTTCAATTGACTATCTCTCTTGTTTCATAAAAATGCGATCATGGTCACAGTTTTCTATTTAGATTACTTAATAAAAAATATTATGATCAAGGTCGCATTGTTATCAAACAAAATATTCTCAAAGAAACTGCTGTTACATAAGACTGCGACCGAAGTCGCAATCTTCTAATCATCTTATTAATTAACTTACGAGATTATTATTACTGCTTTAATTTACTGCGACTTTTATTTCATAAGACTGTGACCACGGTCGCAATATCCTATTTAGCTTAGCAAGATCGAAAAAATACTGCGATTCTAATCGAAAAAATAAAAAAAAGGCTGCAACACTGCGACTAAAGGTCGCAATGTAAAACAAAAATAAATTTAAAAATTGAAAATTATATTAAAAAATTTAAATCCAAAATTTTTCTTTTCAGAAATTGCGATTTCGCTTGCAATTTCAGAAAAAAATAAAATAAAATAAACTGTTTCAAGTCGCAATAATAGATTTTTATTGTTTGAAAAAACTCAAAATTTTCAGATCTGTAATTTTTTAGTAAAGGAACAATTGTAGCTAGGTTAAAAGTGAAAGTAAGATTATTTTAGTCATTGGGTAACGAAAAGTGGTTGAGGGTCTCCTTTTACCGCTTAAATTTTTGACTTCTCTGCAGCTAATATGAAGCCACGTCATGCCAGCTGAGAAACTCTCTCAGCTGTCGGCTGAGGTAAATTAACCCATATATATATATATATATATATATATATATATATTATACAACTTTTATGTCTATTATTTTTTATATTTAATTTTCACGAGTATTTTATTTGTTATGTCTTTGCATGTCAAAAGTAAAAGATTAGAGAAAAGAAACGAAAAGTGTTAAAATCAGTATTAAATAGAGATTTGCAGTCAGATATGTGCAGATTAGAGGATTCAGACACGAAACCAAATTTTCAAAAGAGGTTATAAGATGCAAGGAAGCAGTTATAAATATAGGAGAGCCAAATTCGCCAATAAGTCAGCTACGCAGCCAACCAAGTCGTATATACAACCGAGTATTGTTCAAAATAGAGGCCAGAACAGATTTAGATTCAGATTCAAACACGTCTCAATATTTTGACTATAACTTTCAATATAGAAGTCCGCATTAGGTGATTTAAACAAAGATGATTGAAAGTGTTACAATTCATTTGTTGACAACAGTTCAATCGTTTGGTTGTTTGTTTTCACCAATTACGAATCATGTGATTGCAGTCCAATTCAAAATTGAATTGCTACAATGAGCTGAAGTTGGATTAGAAGTTTTATTGTATTTCTTATTATAATTGGTTCTGAGGTTTTATATAAAGAGTTGCAATTTCTTGTAATTATATCATTTAATCTCTTAGAAAAGTTTTAATTTAGATTTTTGGCTTTAGTTTTTTAATAAAGTTTTTAACTTTTAGATAAGAAATTCTGCACTTGGAGAGTCAAGAAAATATTCAAGGCTTGGAGAGTCAGCAATTATCC
This sequence comes from Agave tequilana, assembly GCA_038442645.1. Classification (NCBI taxonomy): domain Eukaryota; kingdom Viridiplantae; phylum Streptophyta; class Magnoliopsida; order Asparagales; family Asparagaceae; genus Agave; species Agave tequilana. Next base: position 104,202 of record JAVJIF010000487.1, on the reverse strand, counting down.
CTAGCGGTTGCGGCAGAGGTTGAAGGAGAGGTGAGGGTGGAAGAAGTGTGAAAGGCGCAGTAGAGGAGGAGGGTTGTTTTTGGAAGGAGTGGAGAATACCTAGGAAGCATCATTCCCTCAGATCTTGAAACAAATGGAAGAAGATAATAAATCATAACATGCAGGGATTTTAATAATACAGACTAGTGGGGAGAGCATGAAGAACAATCTATAGTTTCTAGCGGGGTGCAGATGTGACGGGCGGATTCTTTTGACTTCGAATCACTCAAACTCGCGCGACACTTAACTCGCTCTTTCTCCTTAGAGGCGAAATTAAGTCAACCTAACCCTCATACAGAGCAAAGAGAGGTCTTTTCAACCGTGGAGCTAAGAGGGTGCAAAGGCATGCATTATCACAGGTCAGAGCTAGACATGTTTGAGTGATCATCTAGTAGGCCTTAGATCAGTCAACAACCATTTCATGGGAACTACTCTTCATGGTCACAGAAGGGGTCGAAGAGAGTAGCCTTCAAAGAAAGGTGGGGACAACTTCATCACTATTGCCACATCACCACTAGAAAAGCTGGCTTTGCGAGGAATACTGCCAGGGCAAATTTCCTTACTGTTGGATAACATTAATCAAAGAATTATTCCTGGATAAATTTTCAGAAGTAAAACTTGGAACAACCAAGAGTTTTATGTTGGTATTAACTATGTACCAAGGGACTCATTAGTCAGTCTGTTACTAAAATGTTTTGGCTCCAGGAACACTCGCCCCAGCAACGGCTAGGTTTTCAAAGGCAGGCCCATAATTTGATTACTTTTGTGGAAACTAAAAGAACCCAAAAATTTAATTAGGAAAAAAAAAGCCTTGTGAAACCATTTTAGTAACAGACTAACTAATGTCACCCCCCCACACCCACCAAAAAAAAAAAAAAAAAAAAAAAACCCATCAGTCAATCGACCCCTCTCCCTTCTTCAAATTGCTACAAGTTAGGGGAAAAAAATACAAGAGGGTGCGTGAATACATCATTGCCTGTTTCTTCTCAAGTATTCTCTCCATTTTTATACATACACTTATTAATTATTTTAATACTTGTTGAGAGAAGATGAAAATTTTTTTCTTATTGACCTCAATAATAACAAGGGTAATATCCTATATTTATATAAATATGAGTCTAACTATATCACGTCTAAGAGAGGAAACCTAGCTAATTTACAACTGTACATACCCCTTAAACTCATGGTGGATCGAAGACCAATAGTTTAGACAAGAAGTAGAGAAGCTGAGAAATAGTTTGAGCCTTGGTGAAAACATCAGCCACTTGCACTTTGAAAGGAATGTAAGAAAGAGCAATCTTCTTAGTAGTGTATTTCAGACGAGTCACATGATAATCAACTTCAATATGCTTTGTTTGTTCATGAAACACAATATTAGAGGCAATGGAGATGACTGGCAATGGAGATGACACTCTTATTGTCAAAATATAGAGGGATATGAAGTGGAATCATAACACTCATAGCATGCAACAAGTTACTCAACCATTTTAGCTTGAAGTATTAGCCATCGCTCGATACTCAGCCTCAGTACCAGACTGGGCAACGATATTTAAATGCTTGCTACACATAGAAACAAGGGAGGATCTAATAAAAATGCAAAAATCAGTGGTGGAACAACGAGTATCGGGATCATCTGCCTAACCAACATCTGAGTAAGCTTAAGGAGTGAGAGGAGAATCAAAAGGGTAGAGACCGACTCATGGTTCCACAAAGATAGAGAAGTACATGAAGAAGAGCCACATAATATGTCAATGTAGGAGAACTGATAAACTGACTCAGAACATATACCTCATGAGAAATATTTGGCCAAGTAGTGGAAAGATAGATAATAGCACTAAGAAGTTCCCTATACAAATATATAAGATCACCAATAGGTTCCCTATACCATGTGGGCTATGGTAGAGGATCACCGTCATCTCTGCAAGTTTCAAGTTCAGCTCCATGTGAGCAAATACAGATGGAGAGTCCAAAAGAGAAAGATCTCGAAGAGTAGCACTTTTAAGAATGTCAGAAAAATACATTTGTTGTGAGAGTAGATAATCCCGAGAAGAGTAAGCAACCTTAGTGCCCAGGAAATAACGCAGAAGACCAAGATCTTTCATCTTAAACTGACTCTGGAGATGCTGCTTCAGAAAGGCAATAACAGTCGTGTCACTCCCAGTAATAATCATGTCATCAACATGTTGGCCCAAAAGGTTACACTCTCCATTTGTTTAAAGTTTTGATGATAACAAAACAAATAGAAGCTATATGGTACTAATAAGTTGTTTAAGATGAATTTCAGATTAGTACCATTTAAGATGGCCATTGCTTAGCTATTGCAAAGTTTTCAAGGTTTATGGTGCTAATAGGGCAATTGGCGCAAGAGAAAATGTTCATTGAAGAGAAGGCTCTAGCATGGCTCAAAAACCTCAATATGGTTCAGAGACTTCATTATTTGTATTTAGTTTTATAGTTTGTTAAAGAATAGTGAATAGGTTTGAAGCTCAAATTCCCTACATACTAGTTTTTGTGCACATGTCTATCTAAAAGAAATTTCTCCTATATAAATACAAAATATTTTTAAATATATTTTATTACTTACAAACTCAATTTTATTTATTATACCTAGTCCTGATCAAAACTATTTTGAAAACTATCAAAATTTCTTCAAAACCTTTTCCAAAAATCAGATTTTGACCTGCTGCGGTCGACTGGGCGGTTGACCGGCTCTGTTTCAGGTCAGATCGATCGACCGACCGGTCGACCGGGATTCTGACCGTTGGGTGCGTGCATGTGTGCACGTTTCCCGGTCGACCGGGCGGTCGACCGGACCCCATTTCGGTCGACCGACCTTCGGCCGACTGAAAGACATCAACCCTCTGTTTGTTTCGGTCGACCGGGCGGTCGACCATGGGCTACAACGCCATATTTTTTGAAAACCCGGTCGACCGAGGCTGGATTTCAGCCTTAACGGCTATATTTTTTAACACGTTTTTAAACGTACTTTTTGTCTCTAAACGAGTTTAGGGGCTGATTTTTGGGTCAAATATTTCCTAATTACCTATTGTATTAGTTTCCTCTTTAATCTCTAACTCTATCCTATAAATAGGAATGATTAGGGTTGTGGGAATCACAACAATCATTTACAAAAGAATTCAAGTTTAAAGTTTTCAAAAGAAGTTTTTGTTCTCTGTTTTTGTGCTGAAAAATCTCTTTCTTTACTGAAGTTTTTGATTTAAAACTCTCTTCAAATTCATTTTCTTTTTCACTTACAATACTTGAGCTTCAATCCTAACACATTGTTCTATAGGATTTTTGTAAGGGAAAAAGATTTTTCAAAAGAGGGTTTGTGGTCTTTTGATCACCAAGAGATACTTGTATTTGTGATTAAGGAGTTGGGTACTCCGGTGTGATTGTAACTCTTTGTGAAGTTATAGTGGTTGGAAAATCCTTCTGGGTGAAGGCGGGGACGTAGAGCTGGGTGCTCAAACCTCGAAACAAATCTCAGTGTTTGCGATTGGTTTACTTGCTTCATCTACTTGCTTTATATTCATTGCAATATTTACTTGTTTCACATTCATTGCTATATTATTGATCAAATACTCATACAACAAGATTGTAATACACACCTTAAACTCTTATCTAGAGGAATCACGAGGAAGGAGTTCAGAGCCCTTCACGGGGTATTCGACTTCTAGTCTTGTTTTGGGTGATCGTTGCATCATAATATTTTAATTTGTGCATTGATTAGCATTATCACCTATTCACCCCCTCTAGGTGATTTCAATTGGTATCAGAATTAGGACTCTAGTTTTTGGCTTCACATCCTTAGAGAGACCTAAAATTTGCTAATCACTATTTGCATACTTTCATTCATATACTAGTAAAAATGGCCGACAACATTAAGACCCCTCCTAAATTTGATGGACTCAATTTCCCTATTTGAAAAGTTAGGATGACTATTTTTCTACAATATCTAGGTAGTTTAGTTGCTAAATCCTTGACCAAGCCTTATAGTAACCCAAAAGTGAGGAGAGCACTTGGTCCGAATTTACCTACAAGGAATATGAGGCTAATTCTAAGGCTCAAAATTCCCTTCTCACCGCCTTGAATGAGGATGATCTAACACGGGTTATACATTACAAATCCGCCTATGAGATTTGGCAACACTTATTGGTCACTCATGAGGGGACATCACAAATCAAGAGAGCTAAAATAGATCTCTTGCGTTTCCAATATGAAAGTTTTAAAATGCTTGAAGATGAGTCTATTGATACTATGATTACCAAGTTTACTAAGATTACTAATACTCTGTCTTCTCTAGGTGATGATATAAGCAACGACCAAAAGGTGCGCAAAGTGATTCGAGCTCTTCCTTCGTCATGGGAGATCAAGGCTACCACCTTAAAGGAGTTGAATGATAAAGATGAGATGGATCTCATAAGTCTTATTGGAAACCTTAAGACTCATGAGATGGAGAAGAAGGCAAGAGAAGAAGCGGTACCTCAAAAGAAGAAGTTCATAGCTTTCAAGTCTTCCTCTACCATCGACGACGATGAAGAAGATGAAGAAGATGATGAGGAGCTATCTCTCCTAGTGAGAAATGTGAAGAGGATGTACCGCAAGAATAAACTCAACTATAGAAAGAAATAGGAAGGGAAGGAGGAGAAAAGGATCATATGCTACAATTGTCGGAGACCCAGACACATCATGGCCGATTTTCCCGATTTCAAGAAAAAGATGACTTCCTCCTTGAAGCAAAAGAGGCCGGTTGAAAAGAAGGTATACAAAGCCACTTGGGATTTGGAAAGTGAATCCGAAGATGAGGTCGACACGGCAAATATGTATTTCATGGCAAACACACCCAAGGTAACCGCTCAACTTCTTGATGAAGAAAATGAAATAAGTAGAGAAATGTTAGAACATGCTTTTGTTGAACTCTGAAAGTTTTGATGATAAAAAGGTAGAATGTTCTAAATTGAAAAAGGAAATTGAGATGCTTAAAAATCAACTTGCAATTATTTCAAAAGAAAAGGAAGAAATTTCTTCTAATCTTATTTCAACTAAAAGAGAATTTGATGCCTATAAAGTTGCTTGTAAAGCTAAATTTTCAAAAATTGATGAAAATGAATTTTTCTTGTTAAAAGCTAAAATCAATGATTTTGAAAATATTTTAAAAGATTGTGCTTTTAATACTAATAAATTAGAGGAAATATTTTCAAAGAAGCATACTCCATATGCTAAGAATGATAAAATAACCCATGTTAACACTTCACATAACACTCATGTTAACACTTCACATAACACTCATGTTAAAACTACTCATGCTTACAAAACACATGTTCATAAGCCACACACTCATTATGCATTTAAATATGAAAGAGTTTATAGATGTACTTATTGTGGTCAGAATGGCCATTTAGCTAAATTTTGCTATGATCAAATAAATAGGACAAATAATCTTGTGTGGGTTCGTGACACTAACACTTTAGGACCCAAGAAAATATGGGTACCAAAATCAAGTCCTAAATTATTTGATGTAGGTACACACCAAGGCTCCAAGACATAAGGAGCGGTGGTACCTTGATAGTGGTTGTTCAAGGCATATGACATGGGATATCAACAACTTCACAACCCTATCAAGGTACGTTGAAGGTGGCACCGTCACCTTCGGAGATGACTCCAAGGGCACCATCATCGGTATAGGTAACATTCAAATCGGTGCATCTCCCATAATAGAAAATGTTGTTCTTGTTGATGGACTTAAACATAACTTACTTAATATAAGTCAACTTTGTGATCGTGGTCTTAAAGTTGTGTTTGATGATTCTTCTTGCAAAATTTTTGATTGTAAAACCAATGATTGTATTCTCACCGGATTTCATAATAATAATGTCTATATCATTGACATGCTTAATTTGGATTGTTCTACTAAATGCTTGAATGCTTTTGATGAGATTCATGGCGTTGGCATAGAAGATTAGGACATGCATCTTTTGATCATCTTGCTAGGATTAATTCTAAGGAATTCGTGAAGGGTATTCCTTACTTGAAGTTTGAAAAAGACCGCATTTGTGGTGTGTGCCAACTTGAAAAACAAACCAAGTCTTCTTTCAAACCAATCAAGGATATCATGTCAACTAGGCCATTAGAATTAATTCACATGAATCTTTTTGGACCAACTAAAACTAAATGCTTAAATGGAAGTAGATATGTTTTTGTTTTAGTTGATGATTTTTTCCGGTTCACTTGGGTTTTCTTTTTGGAACACAAAGATCAAACTTTTTCGCATTTTAAGATTTTTTGAAAAAGGGTTGAAAAAGAAAAGGGATTTTCGATTTTGAAAATAAGAAGTGATAGAGGTGGTGAGTTTGTTAACCAACTCTTCATGACTTATTGTAATGAAAAGGGAATCAAGCATGAAATGTCATGTCCTAGAACTCCACAACAAAATGGAGTAGTAGAAAGGAAGAATAGAACTCTTCAAGAAATGGCTAGGACTATTATAAGTGAATATGGGCTCCCTCAATATTTATGGGCCGAGGCCGTAAACACCGCATGCTACATATCAAACCGTATTTATTTGTGTAAAAATACTTTCAAAACCTCTTTTGAAATTTATAACTTAAGAAAACCAAATGTTTCATACTTTAAAGTTTTTGGATGCAAGTGTTTTGTTTTGAATACTAAAGATAACTTGGGTAAATTTGATGCTAAGGCTTATGAAGCAATTTTTGTTGGATATTCTAGTCTAGCAAAGCTTATAGAGCATTCAATAAATCTTCTCATACTATTGAAGAATCTATGCATGTTAAATTTGAAGAATCTAATGTTGTTATTGAGAATGTTGTAGAGATTGTCTCATTAGGTGAGGACATGGAGAAACTATCCTTGAAGGACTCACCCGTTCAAGAAGAAAAGCAAGAAACCATTGGTGAAGTTCAAAAGGATGAAGTGAAAAACTCTCAACCACTTCCTAAAGATTGGAGATACGCTACAAATCATCCCAAGGATCTCATCATAGGTGATGTATCTAAAGGGGTAACAACTCGCTCCAAACTCCATGAATTGTGAGGTAATTTTGCATTCATTTCTCATTTTGAACCCAAAAACATCCTCGAAGCCAAGGGTGACTCATATTGGTTGCTAGCTATGCAAGAAGAACTGAATCAATTTGAGCGCAACCAACTTTGGCACCTTGTTCCTAGACTCCACGATAGACCAATAATTGGTACTATGTGGATTTTTAGGAATAAGATGGATGAGTCAGGAAATGTTATTAGGAATAAGGCTAGGTTAGTAGCCCAAGGTTACACTCAAGTTGAAGGAATCGACTTTGAGGAGACCTTTGCACCCGTAGCACGGCTTGAAGCCATACGGATTACACTAACTTTTGCATCTTTCAAAAATTTTAAACTTTTTCAAATGGATGTAAAAAGTGTATTTTTAAATGGTTTTATTAATGAAGAAGTTTATGTTGAACAACCTCCCGGTTTTGTAGATCATGTTCATCCAAATTTTGTTTTTAAACTTGACAAAGGTTTGTATGGTTTAAAACAAGCTCCAAGAGCTTGGTATGAAAGGCTTTCTAGTTTTCTTCTTTCAAATGATTTTGTTAAAGACAAAGTAGACAAAACATTATTTACTAAGCATGTTGAGAGTGACATACTTATTTTGCAAATATATGTTGATGATATAATTTTTGGTTCTACTAATGAGTTTCTTTGCAAGGAGTTTGAACAATGCATGCAACGTGAATTTGAGATGTCATTAATGGGTGAATTGAATTATTTCCTTGGACTTCAAATCAAGCAAATGCATGATGGGATATTCATATGTCAAGCCAAGTACTCTAAGGAACTCATCAAGAAATTTAGACTTGAAGGTTCAAAGATTTTCTACACTCCCATGGCAACTACCACCAAGCTTGATAAGGATGACCAAGGTAAGTGTGTTGATATTAAGTTATATAGAAGCATGATTTGGTAGTTTGTTGTATTTAACGACTAGTAGGCTGGATATCATGTTTAATGTGTGTCTTTGTGATAGATTCCAATCGTGTCATAAAGAATCTCATTTAATTGCGGTAAAACGCATCATTCATTATATTAAGGGCACTATTGGAATGGGTCTTTGGTAACCGAAAATCGGAGATTTTTCAATGACGAGTTTTTCGGATACCGACTATGCGAGTTGTAGAGTGGATAGAAAGAGTACTAGTGGAACATGTCAATTTCTTGGTAATTATCTTGTTTCATTGTCCTCTAAGAAACAAAATTCGGTAGCCCTCTCAACCGCCGAGGCGGAGTATGTTGCGACGGGGGCTTGTTGTGCACAAGTCCTTTGGATGAAACATACTTTCCTTGATTATGATTTGCATTATGACCATATAAAAATATTTTATGATAATACTAGTACTATTCATATGACTAAGAATGCAAATCAATATAGTAACACCAAGCACATTGAGATTAGATATCACTTTCTTAGAGATCACTTTGAGAAAGGTGATATTGAGATTGATTATGTTTCTTCTGATTTACAACTTGCCGATATTTTCACTAAACCACTTGACTTTAATAGATTTTCCTTTATATGTGATTGATAAGTAGTAAAAAGTGCATATTTATCACCATATTTACTATCATATTTCCCTATTTATTCTTTTAATTATCCACTATTACTAATGTTTTATTATTTAATATGTGCAGGCCATGAGTAATTAAAAAAATAATGAAATAAAGCCTAAATGAAGCTCATAAGCCCAAAAAGCCCATTTGCAAGCCCATGTGCAAAATTTGCAATTACTAAAAGAAGAGGAAAGAGATGGACTTCTACTAAACCCTAATTGCCTCTAGGATAAGGCTAGAGATAAGGGGAGAAGAGTGCAAAGATAACAAAATCGTTTTAAAAGATTTGGAAGATTTGGATTTAGGGTAACTTGCTTCCTAAGTTATCCCGAATTTTCAAAATAAAGAGTCGGTATGCCAGATCTAAAAGGATATACCCAGATGGACGGACTAGAAGAGGCCACGCACGAAATCGCGTGGCCAGGGACCACACAATGGCCGCGGAAACGCGGCCATAGCCGCGTTTCCGTGGGAATACAGATAAGGGTGACGTTCAGTTTTCGTTGAGGAGTCGTACCGGGACTCTACTTCTTCCATCTCTTATAAATATCCCTGTAGAGCAACAGAGAAGGGCGTCGAGTACAGAAACGAGTTTAGGGTTTTTCTTTAGATTCTCTCTAATTTGTAGATTGTAACTTAGGTTTGTTTTAGTTTTCTTTTATGTAATTTTTATTTTTTTTATTTATGTAACTGAGAGGAGAGACGAGTTTCATGGAGGAAGAAGATCAAGCTTGTACTGAGGTGACATCGGTGTAAGTCTTTTCTTCCATTGTAATAAGAATCAAATCAAATTTCTGTTTCTTCTTTATTCTTGTTTTGTTTTTGTTTCCCTCTTTTGTGTTTGTTGATCCAAGTAAAAACAATAGCTTTGAAGTTTCCTTCTCCTTGCAAGTGCCGTTGATGGTTTATGAAGATGAACATCCATTTTCATGGTAGTATAGCTCGCCCTTTTATTTCATAGTGTAAATCGGGAATGGGGAAGATCTTATATTCCATGCTTCGCTCGCCTTCAAAGAAAGGTACATCGTTGATACGGTTCAAAGGTAAGCAGACACCTAAGAGGTAAGTATGTTTTTAGTTTTCTTTCTTTTATTTCTTTAGTTTAGATTACCAACACTACAATATTCTCAAACTCTTTCATTTTCTTTGTACATATCACTTCTATTTTCTCCATCTCCTTATTCTACCACTTTCTTCGTAACCTCACTTTAACCTAATTTTTCCTTTTTCTTTAAAAAAAAAAGAGAACTTACTAAACAAGCTTCCATCGCTAGTCTCTCCTTGTGGATCACGACCCGCATAGCCACTTGCTATAGCGGTAGAATTGAGCACCCTGCACTATTGTTTTAAAAATTCTGAAATATTGTATTTTTGTGCAGGTAAAAACTCAATCAAAATTTTGACACGTTGCCGGGGAGGGACGGTAAGTATTCTCTTTAAAAAAAACTAATTATTTATTTATTTATTTTTGTTTGTAGGATCAGAGAACAGGAAATATAACTGCAGCAAAGGACATATAGCAACTCTGTGCCTCTGCCCTCGAAGGCAGAGCAGCAGAGCCTACTACAGAGCCGCGCTTGCGCGGCAATAGCCGCGTTTCCGTGGCCTGAGTAGTGAACTACTCATTGTGTTTTCTGCAGGTTGTTGGAAGTTTAAAGTACTTGCTGTTCTGTTAAGTTTTCTCTGTAATCACCCTGCACACTGCTAATTAATTAACAGTAACCTATTTGTTGAAAAAAAATAAAAAAATTAGACTCTTGCATATAGGCACGTGTCTATTTAATTTTTTTAATTTTTTGTTGAAGAGTGCTGGAGACAAGGTACGTTCGTATTGCATATAGACTAGGAAGCACCCTTGGCTGCTTTACTGCTTTTGAGTGAATATTTGTCTATTGCTTTACATGTGCACTAAATTGACTTAAGGGCTTGTCCTATAAATAAGATAACGTGGGGATTTTATCACCCTTCCTTGGCCCACAAACAATCTCCTCACTCACTAACCCAAGCCTAACTAAAAATGAGTAGACGTTGGCCCTAGGGACATCTCGGACTCAATTAGGAGACTATCCTAAGGGGGAACGGTGTTGGAATTTGACTCATGCCAAATCAGTGTCTAGGAAGGGGATTGAGGGCCGAAAGCCCGAAGATTGGTGGTTATTTAATTAAGGAACGTCTTTGATGGAAAACCTCCCACCAATCTTGCCCTGACCTGGCTAATTAGCTTGTGGTCAAAGTCTACATTATACCTCCCGTGGACAGTCTAACCAGTTAGGAGTCGTCTAGGTCATAGGTCTACCCTAACTTAGGTTAGAATTTTTTTGTTTGCTTATTTGTTTGTTTTTTGTTTGTGTATTATTGTGTGATATGGCTTATAACAACAATTTTTTCAATTTTAATAATAATCCATATTACACACCAACCTCTTTTTCGGATATTACCAACCCGGCACATCCTAACTTTAACCAACCTAGTGTGCCGGTGTGGTCTTATCCGAATGAATATAACCCATGCCCCCATCTTATGACCATAATTTCCACAATAATTTCAACTCTTCACAGAGTCCATGGGGATTCGCCTCCCCCGAGTCCAATTTTCAACCAACTTGTCCTCCTTATCCACCTTGTCCACAATATTTCCCAAATTCATACTCAGTTCCACCAGTTCAAAATAGAAAATCATCTATCTTAGAAAATGATGAGCATGCATGAGTCCAAGCAACAATCACCATCAATCTTGGACATGATGATGCGTGAGTCCAAGCAACAATCACAGAATCTGACCGACTCACAATTTCATCAAGATTGCCACAACAACACTTCCTCTTTTCAAGTCCAATCACAACAAAATGATGCACCAATCGACTATGAAAAGATGCTTGAAACCATGACTCAGGCTAGAATCGCTCGTGATCATGAAATAGATATGATGGTTCAAACTTTACGTTCTCACCGTTCGGCCATTTCTGATGTCACTAACCATTCTGTTAGAGCCGACGAGCCACGTTATTTTGGACAACAAGATTCTAATTCAGTACAATCATTTGAACTTGCCCAAACTCTAATTTTTGGGAATGACATTGACAGTTTGGCAAGTTATTCATTTCCTGAAATAGAACTTGAGAATGACTATGATCCTGACCCTCAACTTGGTTATTCAATTCTACTTCCTTATTCAATAATGACTCCGGTATCTTCACCTAATTTCAATACTTTTCCTGAGTCACCATTGGATCCTGTGCCAATTCAAAATGAAATTGAATCACCCATCATTGATGATCATCATATTGAACTTGACCAATTTCATACTTTTGAAAGTCCAGTTGATAAATTGGCAAGTTCTAAATTTTATAAAATTGAACTCAATGATATATGTGACCTTGATTCTCAAATTTGTGATCCAGTTCAAATTCCCGAATCAATATTGACTCCTGTTTTGCTACCCGATTTGAGTATTATTTTAGAGTCAGTTTTGATTCCCACACCTGTCATTCTTGAACTTGAATCACCAATATTAAGTCACATTCTCACATTCCATTGTGGGAAAATGATTGTGGACTTGAGTTTCAACTTCTTGATTTGGATCCACTTCGTTAACCAAGCTCGACTTCTGAACCTTTACTTGATTCAATTTACTTTCCTGAGTCAGTATTCATTCCCGTACTTCTTAAGTCCAAGTCAATCATTCCATCTTTTCACACTCCATTTTGGGACAAGGCGGTTGACACAATTAACTTTGAAAATAATTATGAAATTTAAAAATTAGATGGGGTGGAATTTTTAATAAAAAATGTTCATACAGACATCATTTTAGTAGGTTATACAAGAGAGGTTTCTGGTGGGTTCCTCCGAATTCCACGAAAAATAGATTGAGCCGCATTTCGTGGACCAATTAGACCACCACCGGAACCGCCACCTTAAGGTAATATTTTCCTTCCCTTTCTTCTGTTTCATGTATACATGCATTCGTTCATACATTGAGGACAATGCATGAGATAGGTGTGGGGGAGGATTTACTAACATTACTAACATAGTTAGATACTAACTAACAAAATTTTGAAAAAAAAGAAAAAAAGGGGACAATATTTTGACTTATCTTCTGATAGAAATCTAAGCTAGTCTTAAGAATTAGGAAAATCATGATTAGGATTTCTAAAAACTTGGTCAAAATAAATAAATTGTTGAATTTTTAGATATAGGAGGAAAAATTGAATAAGTAATTAGTCTTGATTTTTCCCTTAATGAAATGTGCATACCTAATACACTTGCACATCTAGGATTCTAAGACAAAGACTCTTGTGCCCTATAAAAAAGAATACTAAAAAAAAATTTTGAGATAAAAAAAAGAAATTCACTAATTAAGCTGGATACATGTGCCTCAAGAAGCATAAGTATTCACGCCTAAAGGTGATTGTATAAATAAAACCTTAGTTTTGTGGCCTAGTTCACTCGAATCCTTAAGTCCGTGGGGTGTTTTCTCACCCGGTGCCCTAAAACCGAGCGGTTTGGGAGCCACCGACTTTAAGTTCGCTACATGGGTGGATTAGAAAGCCTAAGAAAATTAAGAAATATTATTTATATATGTACGAACACATCTAATAGTCAATTAGTTAGGTATGAGGGCCTCAAGAAGCCTTCATGCTTACACGAAAGAAAATTAGATGAGTTATACATATTAAAAAAAAGAGAAAATAATAATAAAAAAAAGGGGCATGAGAGTCCAAGTTAAAGAATTCCTAGCAAAGATTCACAAGGATGCATATGACTTAGGGTAACGAAAGAGACTATACAAAAAAATCAATTTTGATCCTTACCTAAAAAGGATAACAATTTAGTATATAAAGACTAAGTTTAAGAATGAATAAAAATGATAATCCTAAAAACTGATAGATTACTTAGTTTCTTCAAACATATTTCAAATATTTTCCTTTTTGTGGATTTTATGGGTGTAATCCGCTGAAAACCCTCACGAGACAACACTCGTCCTCTAGGATAACCTAGAGGTTTAACGGCTTGTTGCACGTGCTAAGTGCAATCGTGATTTCTACGAAAGTGAGTTAGGATAGATTATTTTTTCTTTTCTTTTTTATTTTTACTCGAGGACGAGCAAAAAGATAAGTGTGGGGGTGTGATAAGTAGTAAAAAGTGCATATTTATCACCATATTTACTATCATATTTCCCTATTTATTCTTTTAATTATGCACTATTACTAATGTTTTATTATTTAATATGTGCAGGCCTTGAGTAATTAAAAAATAAAGAAATAAAGCATAAATGAAGCCCAGAAGCCCAAAAAGCCCATGTGCAAGCCCATGTGCAAAATTTGCAATTACTAAAAGAAGAGGAAATGGATGGACTTCTACTAAACCCTAATTGTTTGCAGGATAAGACTAGAGATAAGGGGAGAAGAGTGCAAAGATAACAAAATCGTTTTAAAAGATTTGAATTTAGGGTAACTTGCTTCCCAAGTTATCCCGAATTTTCAAAATAAAGAGTCAGTATGCCAGATCTAAAAGGATATACCCAGATGGACGGACCAGAGGAGGCCACGCGCGAAAGCGCGTGGCCAGGGACCACACAATGGCCGTGGAAACACGGCCATAGCCGCGTTTCCGTGGCAATACAGATAAGGGTGACGTTTAGTTTTCGTGGAGGAGTCGTACCGGGACTCTACTTCTTCCATCTCCTATAAATACCCCTGCAGAGTAACAGAGAAGGGCGTCGAGTACAGAAATGAGTTTAGGGTTTTTCTTTAGATTCTCTCTAATTTGTAGATTGTAACTTAGGTTTGTTTTAGTTTTCTTTTATTTAATTTTTATTTTTTTATTTATGTAACTGAGAGGAGAGACGAGTTTCATGGAGGAAGGAGATCAAGCTTGTACTGAGGTGACATCGGTGTAAGTCTTTTCTTCCATTGTTATAAGAATCATATCAAAGTTCTGTTTCTTCTTTATTCTTGTTTTGTTTTTATTTCCCTCTTTTGTGTTTGTTGATCCAAGTAAAACCAATAGCTTCGAAGTTTCCTTCTCCTTGCAAGTGCCGTTGATGGTTTATGAAGATGAACATCCATTTCCATGGTAGTATAGCTCGCCCTTTTATTTCATAGTGTAAATCGGGAATGGGGAAGATCTTATATTCCATGCTTCGCGCTCGCCTTCAAAAAAAGGTACATCGTTGATACGGTTCAAAGGTAAGCAGACGCCGAAGAGGTAAGTATGTTTTTAGTTTTCTTTCTTTTATTTCTTTAGTTTAGATTACCAACACTACAATATTCTCAAACTCTTTCATTTTCTTTGTACATATCACTTCTATTTTCTCCATCTCCTTATTCTACCACTTTCTTCGTAACCTCACTTTAACCAAAATTTTCCTTTTTCTTTTAAAATAAAAAAAAAGAGAACTTACAAAACAAGCTTCCATCGCTAGTCCCTCCCTGTGGATCACGACCCGCATAGCCACTTGCTATAGCGGTAGAATTGAGCACCATGCACTATTGTTTTAAAAATTCTGAAATACTGTATTTTTGTGCAGGTAAAAACTCAATCAGTGGTGAACTTAATGTTTGTGTTATTGAATAAGAAAGTTTTCTTGTTAATTTGTCCCTTTTTGATATATGACAAAAAGGGGGAGAAATATGAATATGAGTTTTATGTCTTATGATTTTGCAAGTGTTTTATGTCTTATGTGTCTTATAGTTTTGCAAGTGTTTTATGTCTTATGCTTTGTTTTATGTCTTATAGTTTTGCAAGTGTTTTATATCTTATGCTTTGTTTTATGTCTCATGGTTTTTGCAATTGTTTAATATAGCATAATTTGAGGGGGAGTTTTCACCTCTCTTTTGTATCTTGTTGATATAGCCTATTTGTTTTGTCATCATCAAAAAGGGGAGATTGTTGGCCCAAAAGGTTACACTCTCCATTTGTTTAAAGTTTTGATGATAACAAAACAAATAGAAGCTATATGGTACTAATAAGTTATTTAAGATGAATTTCAGGTTAGTATCATTTAAGATGGCCATTGCTTAGCTATTGCAGGTTTTCAAGATTTTCAAGGTTTATGGTGCTAATAGGGCAATTGGCGCAAGAGAAAGTGTTCATTGAAGAGAAGGCTCTAGCATGGCTCAGAGACCTCATTATGGTTCAGAGACTTCATTATTTGTTTTTAGTTTTATAGTTTGTTAAAGAATAGTGAATAGGTTTGAAGCTCAAATTCCCAACACACTAGTTTTTTTACACATGTCCATCTAAAAGAAATTTCTCCTATATATATACAAAATATTTTTAAATATATTTTTTTACTTACAAACTCCATTTTATTTAGTATACCTAGTCCTGATCAAAACTATTTTGAAAACTATCAAAATCTCTTCAAAACCTTTTCCAAAAATCAGATTTTGACCTGCTGCGGTCGATCGGGCGGTCGACCAGCTCTATTTCAGGTCAGATCGGTCGACCGACCGGTCGACCGAGATTCTGACCGTTGGGTGTGTGCATGTGTGCACGTTTCCCGGTCGACCGGGCAGTCGACCGGACCCCATTTCGGTCGACCGACCTTCGGCCGACTGAAAGACATCAATCCTCTGTTTGTTTCGGTCGACCGGGCGGTCGACCATGGGCTACAACGGCCATATTTTTTGAAAACCCCGTCGACCGGCCGGTCGACCGAGGATGGATTTTAGCCTTAACGGCTATATTTTTTAACACGTTTTTAAATGTACTTTTTGTCTCTAAATGAGTTTAGGGGCTGATTTTTGGGTCAAATATTTCCTTATTACCTATTGTATTAGTTTACTCTTTAATCCCTAGTTCTATCCTATAAATAGGAATGATTAGGGTTGTGGGAATCGCAACAATCATTTACAAAAGAATTGAAGTTTAAAGCTTTCAAAAGAAGTTTTTGTTCTCTGTTTTTGTGCTGAAAAATCTCTCTCTTTACTGAAGTTTTTGATTTAAAACTCTCTTCAAATTCATTTTCTTTTTCACTTACAATACTTGAGCTTCAATCCTAACACATTGTTCTATAGGGTTTTTGGAAGGGAAAAAGATTTTTCAAAAGAGGGTTTGTGGTCTTTTGATCACCAAGAGATACTTGTATTTGTGATTGAGAAGTTGGGTACTCCGGTGTGGTTGTAACTCTTTGTGAAGTTATAGTGGTTGGAAAATCCTTCTGGGTGAAGGCGGGGACGTAGAGCTGGGTGCTCGAACCTCGAAATAAATCTCAGTGTTTGCGATTGGTTTGCTTGCTTCATCTACTTACTTTATATTCATTGCAATATTTACTTGTTTCACATTCATTGCTATATTGTTGATCAATACTCATACAATAAGATTGCAATACGCACCTCAAACTCTTATCTAGAGGAATCACGAGGAAGGAGTTCAGAGCCTGTGGCGCCCCGATCCCGGCGGGTACGGAGACGCCACTGCGACGTACATACGCAGGGCGAAGGTACCATCACGTAAGTACGCTAAGCATCAATACAACACAACACATGTACCAGAGTGCGGGAATAGGTGGTATTATACATTCCAACATAATTTGTACAAGTACTTAGTCATCACAAACAGTAACATAATATTACATCAATATTACATCACTAAATAATACAAAAGCAGACTGTACATGATACAACAGATAATAACTCACGAGCTAGAAAGGGGATCTCGCGAGCGGGGGGAAAAGACCGGACGGAGCTACTGCTGATCCGCCTGCTCCTCGAGGTAAACCTGATCCTCAGCTGATGGGTCCACCTCGGTCCAAGCTGCTAAATCTGGACATGCAAATCCAGGGTTGTTAGAGGGAAACCCACCGAGTACAAGAAAAACCCAACGATGAGTACAATAATAGCAAGTGCATCATGTCAAGTATAATGTACCCTAATCAATAAACATGAAATAACCACAATAAATAGTGAATATGGGAATAACACTAGCATTTATAAGGCATGAAATAAAGGCATGTATAGCAGGTCAAATGTCAGGTAATCAAACTAGGAAGCATGGAGTAACTACAATAAATGACAAGTATGGAAATGACATAAAAATTCATGTAGCATGAAGTAAAATTTCAAGTTATTATTATTAACTCGTTCAATTTGTATGTTTGGTATATAACCGATGCCATATACTTCCGCATACAGATCTAGCGAGGTTGGTTATTGGAAATTGTAACGCCCCGACCCCGCGGGGTACGGAGACGTTACTGCGACGTATATATGAAGGTCGGAAATACCCTAACGTATATACGCTAAGCATCAATACAGGCAGGAGTCAGAGTACGGAAGCACAGTGGTAATATACAATCCAGCAATAATAACACCAGTACACAGTTATCACAGGGCATGATATAATATCTCAAGAATACATGATCACTAGGAAGCATAAAAGCAGGATGCACAATATGAAATATTGAAAAGTACTCACGAGCAGCAAGATGAGAATCTCACGAGCCGATTAAGGGGAGGCTGGAAGAAGGAGGGTCCAGATAGGTAACTGCTAATCCACGCTCCCGCTGCGCACTCTGATCAAGTACAGCAAGGCTGCCACGGTCCAGGCTCTAGGAATTGGATATGAGAATCCAAGGTTGTTAGCAACCCCAGCGAGTACAAAGAATAAAGCCAGATGGCGTGCGTAACAGGACCACGTGTACATGATCAAGTGATGTGGTCGAGGCACGCAGGTACAGGAAATGGCAAGTAACATAAAGGAAAATGACAGTAAATCCGAGATCAACTAAATACATGTATATCAGTAATTCTGAATCGGAAAACATGCATGGAAAACGGTATAGAGAGCATAGGTATACATAATCATGCGACAAAAATGGCAACATGTGATAAATACACTAAACACGCGATAAATAAGTATGGACATGAAATAAGACAGTAAGTAAAGTAACAACAAGAAAATCAGTTATATAAGCTCACATTACTGATCTGTGAGGTTAGTACGTCGAAGGAATAATCCAAATAAGGAAACCCTCATATATATACCCTGTATATCACGTCACTGTAATCTGAGTTTATATAACCTGACTTTTTCTTCACAACAGTATAATAATGAAACAATATGGAAGCACAAGTATAAGTGGTGGGCAGTATAGGTCAAGAGTATAGCTGGTCATATATCAGGAGCAGGTTATTATTAATTATTAAGACTCATCTGATTTGTATACATCGGTATGTGTCCCATCCCACATACCTCAGCATACAGACCGGAGAGTAAGTTATTGGAAACTGATGAAGATCGACGAACCATGCTTAGAATGGGTCCCGTACATGCCCGGGACAACGGTCAAGGAGTATCCGGTACTGAGCCGGAACGTACCGCTAGGTACCGGGACTTATTGTACGCCCGAACAGGAATAGGATGTCACCGCTCCCACAGGAATAGGCCCAGGGGCTTATGGTACAACCGGCAGGCAAGGGAGTAGGGGTGCCAGTACACCCCACGGAAACGCCTGGTGGCCTCCAGGTCGAATCCAAGTATATGGCCGCGCGACACTATAAGGCCATCATAAACATGGAGACTATATCGGTAATCATCAGTTTCCCCCATCCCGGTGTAAGTTGTCCAATTATTATAATTTATCCAGTGATAATGTCCACTGAGTATCCATAGTAAACCCATATTCATGGTTATCCTATTACAGGGATCAACAGGAGTATAATATCAGGAGTAATGTCAGGAGCCTCCATATTTCAGGGGGTCAAGTGTACAGGAGTCCAGGAGTACCAAATATATGGTAATAAAATAATAATCAAGTCATGTCCCCGTAACAGTGATAGTCATGAATATGTCATATGATCAGGTATCAGGGGTGGTAATGTCTGATCAAGAGTCATGATGTCAGGTCCAGGTATTTGTACCACATGAAAGCATATCATATACCGTGTGTCAGGAGCAGGTGTCAAGTATGACATATCAAGAATCAGTGTCTAATATCAAGTGATAAGTGTAACAAGACAAATACCGGGGTCGGGTATCACATGTCAAATATAGCACGACAAGTATCAGTATCAGGTGTCACATATCACATATAGCATGAAAGATATCGGTGTCAAATACAGCATGGCAATATCAGTGTCAATTATATCATGGTAAATACCGGTGTGGTATCAAACATAGCATAGCAAATATCGGTGTAACATATCAGTGTCGGTGTTATACATATCAACTCCCATATCATGTATAAAAGAAGGATAACAGTTGTTAGACATGGAACATGGAATATCAAAAGGACTGTACACGCATAATGGTAAAATAGATGCATGCTAAAAGAATTGTACTCGCATAATGATAAAATAGATGCATGTTAAAAATAACTGTACTCGCCTCAACACCGAAAAAACCGCGAGAAATCCCGAAACACCAGAAATCCGTGCACAACACCAATCCATATATTACAATATATTTTATTATTATTTTAGAGAGAGAAAGAGAAGAGAGAAGAGAAAGAAAGAGTTAGAGAGAGAAGTGAGGTTTAGAGAGAGAAAGTCTAGTGAGAGAAAGAGAGATTTCTAGAGAGAGAAAATCTAGAGAGAGAAAGTAAGATTTTTAGAGAGAGAAAACCTAGAGAGAGAAAAAGGGATTTCTAGAGAGAGAAAGTGTAGAGAGAAAGAGAGATTTCTAAAGAGAAACCTAGAGAGAGAAAGTTAGGATTTTTAGAGAGAGAGTGGAGAGAGAAAGTCTAGAGAGAGGTAAAGGGGACATCTAGAGAGAGAAAGGGATGAGAGAGAAAGAGAGAGGGGGAGAGAGAAAATCTGGAGGGAGAGAGAGCTTGCAGTGAGAGAGAGAATGAGAGAGAGAGAGGTGAGGGAGAAGAGAGAGGTGAGGGAGAAGAGAGAGAGAGAGAGGAGAGAGAGAGGGAACAGGAGGGGGCTGCTGCCCCCTCCCCAACAGCCCACGGCCAGGCCAGGGGGCCTGACCGCGGCCCTTCCAGAGGCGGCGCCGGCGGCCCTCCGGTGGCCGCGCCGGCCACCCAAAGGAGGAGGGAGGACAGGGGGGCAGCAGCCCCCCCTTGCCCACGCCAGCCCAGGCCAGCGGCCTGGGCTGGTCTGCTGCCGCCCCCTGGCGGCGGCCAGGGGGTGCAGCGCACTGCGCCGGCCGCCGTGGCCGGCGCAGGCTGGGGTGGCCGTCGGCCACCCCAAAGGAGAGGGAGAAGGGAGGGGCTCCGCCCCTCCTCCGCCTACGCACAGGGGGCCAGCAGGCCCCCTGGCCGCGCCCCGCCGCCGGCGACGCGCCGGCGGCGCTCGGCCTCCACCAGGGCGCCGGAGGAGGGAGGGGATTGGGCGGTCGGGCTCCAGCAGAAGGGGGAAAGAAAAGAGAGAAGAAAGAAAAAGGAAAAGGAAAAAAGAAAAAGAAAAAGAAAAAGATTTAAATAAAAAGAGGGGGGATAGTTATTTAAAGAAAAATGATATGATGGGATTGGTGATGGGATGTGATATGAGTGTGATGTGATGGGAGATGGGTGGTAGGTGATTTGATTGGGGGAGTGATGTGTCAGTTTGACTTTGAAAAGGGGAGAAGTAAAAGAAATGAGAAGGAGAAATAAAAATAATATTATTAAAATAGGGTAAAAATTCGACTGTTTCAGAATCGCTCCAAAAAATTCTCAAAAATAGAAAATAATATTTTAAAACGCTTGGTAAAATTGGATTCGAGAAATTCAATATAGATTTCAAATTAAAAATTCTGGAATCTTCCAGCGGTACCGGTCGACACCAAAACCGGTGAATTTTCGATAAATTCTGAAAAATCTCGAAAAATGAATTTAGATAGAAAATGATATTCTAAGATGTAACGTGAAAGCCGTTTTTGAAAATTCAATCCCATTTAAAAGTTAAAAATCCGGGAATCAGTCAGCGATGCCGACCGACACCGTTTTTGGAGATTTTGCAAATAATTCTGAAAAATTTCAGAAAATCATTAAAAATCTAAAATATTAAAAAATGATATTTGAAACTGAAATCGGTCAAATCGGATTAGCAGAAAGGCCAAATCGAGCGAAGCACTAGGTTCGGGCCCTCGGTTCAGACTAGGGCTGACTCCGAGTCCACGAATCCAAATCCATGACAAAACAATCACACTAATAATCATAAAACAAAAGCAAATACAAGATAAATCAAAGAAATATGTTAGAAAAATCAGAATACGTATCTACGTACGTATTCCAGGAACGGGGTGTTACATTCCATCCACCTTACAAAAATTTCGTCCTCGAAATTTCGATAAGGGGAAGATGAACACAGAAAGGAATAGGAATGAGGACTTATACCAATCAAGATATGAGTAACTGAGGGGAATTCCCACCAATTGGCTGAATGATAAACCCAAGACTGAGACATCTCTGCACTACTGCCGTGTATATCCTCTGACGGTGCCATAATAATACTGACCTGTTGTCTGCTCTTTCGGACTGCGAAGCAAAGCTGATAGAATCCCTAGAAATCCATATTGCTGAAATCCATAATATAAAATCTCTGAAAATCCATAGAAATCCATAATATAATATAAAGTCCCGCATGGCATGAAGCTGTCCTTGACAAAGAATCAATAGTAGAATTACCGATACTGCATACACACTATTTCTCCAGAATACCGAAGATAAAGAAACCCCAGATAATACTGAGCATGAATCAAGAAGACCAATAATTAAGAATTCCTGAATACTGGGCATTGCAATCTCTGAAAGGCATAACTGAGAATATAGAATAACCATAAAGGATTCTGAATACTGACTTCTGACTGATAACCCGACTGCACATGAAGCATTAAAGAATACTCAATCTCTGCAAGGTTGGCCGAATGGATCGTTCATACGGATCACGGCAATAGCTCAGATACAGCGAGAAAATCCTGTACATCGGATCCATGAAAACATACAAGGCAGAAGATGTCCGAGGAACGGCTAGAGTGCAAAGCACTGAAGGGACTAGCCACGGACGGAACCAAGCCTAGGTAAGGCCATCGCGTAACACATCTCAGGTGTTAAGTATTAGGGTGCAGCGGAGCTAACGCTCTGCGAGGCTCGCACATGGTGGAGCTCACACAGCGAAGCCAGCGCGTAACACAACGCTAAATGCTAAGCACCAGGGTGCAGCGAAGCCCACACCTGGTTAGGTCCACGAGTGACTAGAACACAACCCTCGCTTGGCAAGGCTAGCGAGGTCCGTAGTCCATCAAATCCATAAAAACTGTCAGAAGTTGGTGGCTCTGAGAACACGATCAAGAATCACAATAATCGAAACGAGTCCCGAATGCTGTCTCCATAACTCTGTCTGGCAGGAGCCCTAAATCTGAAATAATGTCCCATACCGACACTCCTCTGGTAATGATACGGTCTGTCTGATCATATAAGTGATGACTACCCCACTTGCTGTGCTGATTTCCCGTGACGTATCCATAAGTACAAGAATAGAATACGAGGCTGAAGGACCATCCAATATAAGACCAGGTGATGCACCAGAGTCAAAGAATACCAGAACACAATGATAGCAAACCACATCTGTCTTGCTGCTACCCTACCAATTTATCCATATCTTGAGTTGGTATAAGGATGAAAGGAATTGGAAATGGAAAAGGATGGAAGAGATTTCAAGAATCAAGGAAAGGACGATCAAGAGGGAATAGATAACTTTGCACTTGCAGTTGGATTGTATAACCACGACTCATGTATTCCAGTTGCAAATTTCTTTTACCATAAATTTGCCGACTGGTTGTACCGAGGATGTGAGAGCCTAGGCTCTGATACCACCCTGTAACGCCCCAATCCGGAGGGTACGGAGACGTTATTGCGACGTATATACGAAGGTCGGAAATACCCTAACGTATATACGCTAAGCATCAATACAGGCAGGGGTCAGAGTACGGAAGCACAGTGGTAATATACAATCCAGCAATAATAACACCAGTACACAGTTATCACAAGGCATGATATAATATCTCAAGAATACATGATCACTAGGAAGCATAAAAGTAGGATGCACAATATGAAATACTGAAAAGTACTCACGAGTAGCAAGATGAGAATCTCACGAGCCGATCAAGGGGAGGCTGGAAGAAGGAGGGTCCAGATAGGTAACTGCTAATCCACGCTCCCGCTGCGCACTCTGATCAAGTACAACAAGGCTGCCACGGTCCAGGCTCTAGGAACTGGACATGAGAATCCAGGGTTGTTAGCAACCCCAGTGAGTACAAAGAATAAAGCCAGATGGCGTACATAACAGGCACACGTGTACATGATCAAGTGATGTGGTCCAGGCACGCAGGTACAGGAAATGGCAAGTAACATAAAGGAAAATGACAGTAAATCCGAGATTAAGTAAATACATGTATATCAGTAATTCTGAATCGGAAAACATGCATGGAAAACGGTATAGAGAGCATAGGTATACATAATCATGCGACAAATATGGCAACATGTGATAAATACACTAAACACGCGATAAATAAGTATGGACATGAAATAAGACAGTAAGTAAAGTAACAACAAGAAAATCAGTTATATAAGCTCACATTACTGATCTGTGAGGTTAGTACGTCGAAGGAATAATCCAAACAAGGAAACCCTCATATATATACCCTGTACATCACGTCACTGTAATCTGAGTTTATATAACCTGACTTTTCCTTCACAACAGTATAATAATGAAACAATATGGAAGCACAAGTATAAGTGGTGGGCAGTATAGGTCAAGAGTATAGCTGGTCATATATCAGGAGCATGTTATTATTAATTATTAAGACTCATCTGATTTGTATACATCGGTATGTGTCCCATCCCACATACCTCAGCATACAGACCGGAGAGTAAGTTATTGGAAACTGATGAAGATCGACGAACCATGCTTAGAATGGGTCCCGTACATGCCCGAGACAACGGTCAAGGAGTATCCGGTACTGAGCCGAAATGTACCGCTAGGTACCGGGACTTATTGTACGTCCGAACAGGAATAGGATGTCACCGCTCCCACAGGAATAGGCCCAGGGGCTTATGGTACAACCGGCAGGCAAGGGAGTAGGGGTGCCAGTACACCCCACGGAAACGCCTGGTGGCCTCCAGATCGAATCCAAGTATATGGCCGCGCGACACTATAAGGCCATCATAAACATGGAGACTATATCGGTAATCATCAGTTTCCCCCATCCCGGTGTAAGTTGTCCAATTATTATAATTTATCCAGTGATAATGTCCACTGAGTATCCATAGTAAACCCATATTCATGGTTATTCTATTACGGGGATCAACAGGAGTATAATATCAGGAGTAATGTCAGGAGCCTCCATATTTCAGGGGGTCAAGTATACAGGAGTCCAGGAGTCCAGGAGTACCAAATATATGGTAATAAAATAATAATCAAGTCATGTCCCCGTAACAGTGATAGTCATGAATATGTCATATGATCAGGTATCAGGGGTGGTAATGTCCGGTCAAGAGTCATGATGTCAGGTCCAGGTATTTGTACCACATGAAAGCATATCATATACCGTGTGTCAGGAGCAGGTGTCAAGTATGACATATCAAGAATCAGTGTCTAATATCAAGTGATAAGTGTAACAAGACAAATACCGGGGTCGGGTATCACATGTCAAATATAGCACGACAAGTATCAGTATCAAGTGTCACATATCACATATAGCATGGCAAGTATCAAATATAGCATGAAAGATATCGGTGTCAAATACAGCATGGCAATATCAGTGTCAATTATATCATGGTAAATACCGGTGTGGTATCAAACATAGCATAGCAAATACCGGTGTAACATATCAGTGTCGGTGTTATACATATCAACTCCCATATCATGTATAAAAGCAGGATAACAGTTGTTAGACATGGAACAAGGAATATCAAAAGAACTGTACTCGCATAATGGTAAAATAAATGCATGCTAAAAGAATTGTACTCGCATAATGATAAAATAGATGCATGTTAAAAATAACTGTACTCGCCTCAATACCGGAAAAACCGCGAGAAATCCCGAAACACCAGAAATCCGTGCACAACACCAATCCATATATTAAAATATATTTTATTATTATTTTAGAGAGAGAAAGAGAAGAAAGAGAAGAGAAAGAAAGAGTTAGAGAGAGAAGTGAGGTTTAGAGAGAGAAAGTCTAGTGAGAGAAAGAGAGATTTCTAGAGAGAAAATCTAGAGAGAGAAAGTGAGATTTTTAGAGAGAGAAAACCTAGATAGAGAAAGAGAGAATTCTAGAGAGAGAAAGTGTAGAGAGAGAAAGAGAGATTTCTAGAGAGAAACCTAGAGAGAGAAAGTTAGGATTTTTAGAGAGAGAAAGTGGAGAGAGAAAGTCTAGAGAGAGGTAGAGGGGACATCTAGAGAGAGAAAGGGATGAGAGAGAAAGAGAGAGGGGGAGAGAGAAAATCTGGAGGGAGAGAGAGCTTGCAGTGAGAGAGAGAATGAGAGAGAGTTAAGGGAGAAGAGAGAGAGAGATGAGGTAGAAGAGAAAGAGAAGAGAAAGAGGGAACAGGAGGGGGCTGCTGCCCCCTCCCCCAACAGCCCACGGCCAGGCCAGGGGGCCTCACCGCGGCCCTGCCAGAGGTGGCGCCGGCGGCTCTCCGGTGGCCGCCGGCCAAGGGGTGGCCACCCAAAGGAGGAGGGAGGACAGGGGGCAGCAGCCCCCCTTGCCCACGCCAGCCCAGGCCAGCGGCCTGGGCTGGTCTGCTGCCGCCCCTTGGCGGCGGCCAGGGGGTGCAGCGCACTGCGCCAGCCGCCGTGGCCGGCGCAGGCTGGGGTGGCCGTCGGCCACCCCAAAGGAGAGGGAGAAGGGAGGGGCTCCGCCCCTCCTCCGCCTACGCACAGGGGGCCAGCAGGCCCCCTGGCCGCGCCCCGTCGCCGGCGACGCGCCGGCGGCGCTCGGCCTCCACCAGGGCGCCGAAGGAGGGAGGGGATTGGGCGGTCGGGCTCCAGCAGAAGGGGGGAAAGAAAAGAGAGAAAAAAGAAAAAGGAAAAGGAAAAAGAAAAAGATTTAAATAAAAAGAGGGGGGATAGTTATTTAAAGAAAAATGATATGATGGGATTGGTGATGGGATGTGATATGAGTGTGATGTGATGGGAGATGGGTGGCAGGTGATTTGATTGGGGGGAGTGATGTGCCAGGTTGACTTTGAAAAGGGGAGAAGTAAAAGAAATGGAGTAGGAGAAATAAAAATAATATTATTAAAATAGGGTAAAAATTCGACTGTTTCAGAATCGCTCCAAAAAATTCTCAAAAATAGAAAATAAAAATTTAAGATGCTCGGTGAAATCAGATTCGAAAAATTCAATATAGATTTCAAATTAAAAATCCTGGAATCTTCCGGCGGTACTTGTCGACACCAAAACCGGTGAATTTTCGATAAATTCTGGAAAAATCTCAAAAAATGAATTTAGATAGAAAATGATATTCTAAGATGTAACGTGAAAGCTATTTTTGAAAATTCAATCCCATTTGAAAGTTAAAAATCTGGGAATCAGTCAGCGATGCCGACCGACACCGGTTTTTGGAGATTTTGCAAATAATTCTGAAAAATTCCAAAAAATCATGAAAAATCTAAAATAATAGAAAGTGATATTTGAAACTGAAATCGGTCAAATCGGATTAGCAGAAAGGCCAATTCGAGCGAAGCACTAGGTTCGGGCCCCCGGTTCAGACTAGGGCTGACTCCGAGTCCACGAATCCAAATCCAAATCAAAACAATCACACTAATAATCATAAAACAAAAATAAATACAAGATAAATCAAAGAAATATGTTAGAAAAATCAGAATACGTATCTACGTACGTATTCCAGGAACGGGGTGTTACAGAAATTGATGGGGAACGACGAACCATGTTTAGAATGGGTCCCGTGCATGCCCGGGACAACGATCCAGGAGTATCCGGTACTGAGCCGGAACGTACCGCTAGGCACCGGGACTTACTATATGCCCGAAGGTCTTAGTATACGCCCGAACAGGAATAGAGTGTCACCGTTCCCCACAGGATATACCTAGGGGATTACAGCACACCCGGACAGGCAGGCAAGGGGGTAGGGGTGCCAGTACACCCCTCTGAAACCCCTGGTGGCCTCCAGGTTGAATCCTACAGGAAGTTGTACAACATATGTATGGCCACCATAAACACAGAAACTATATCGATACCCATCAATTTCCCCCATCCCGGTGTAAGTTGTTTAGATATGACAAAGTCAGATAATAATGTTCATGGGGTGTTCACAAATGTACAATATCCATGATTATCCTATTACGGGGTCAACAGGAGTATAATACAGGAGTAATGTCAGGAGCCTCCCTATTTCAGGGGTTCAAGTATACAGGAGTACAGGAGCTCAGGAGTACCAAATATCTGGTAATAATAATATAATAATCATGTCATGTCCCCGTAACAGCGATAGTCATGAATATGTCATATAGTCAGGCATCAGGGGTGGTAGTGTCCGGTCAAGAGTCATGATGTCCAGGTATTTGTACCACATGAAAGTATAACATATACCGTGTGTCAAGAACAGGCGTCAAGTATGACATATCAAGTATCGGTGTCCAATGTCAAGTGATAAGTGTAGCAAGACAAGTATCGGGGTCGGGTATCACATGTCAAATATAGTATGGCAAGTATCAATAACAGGTGTCACATATCACATATAGCATGGCAACCATCAGTATCAAATATAGCATGAAAGATATCAGTGTCAAATATTGTGTACCAGTGTAAATACCAAGTGCCGGTGACATAAGTCATATATCAGGTGTAACATGCCAAATGTCGGTATAATTACTGTATATCAAGCATAACATGTCCAGGGTCGGGTAAATACCGAGTGCATCATCATATATTAATTTGCATAGCATGATATTATGTATTAAATTTTCGGTAATAAGTACTAAGCATGCTAACATATCCATATCTCAATTCCAAGCTTAAAATACAAGAGGGTTTATTTTTTCGGTGTATTAAAAATACTCGCATAATGATAAAATAGAGGTATGTCAAAATGAAATTGTACTTGCCTGAAACCGGGTAAAATACCGGTTAAAATCTGGGGAATCAGCGAACCGTTCGAGTAAACCTTTAGCCCACAATATATATTAAAATATATATTTATAAATATTTATATAAATATTAGAGAGGGAATGAGAGAGGAGAGAGAGGAGAGAGAAAGTTATAGGAAAAAGAGAGGAAAAATGAGGTGTTTTTGAAATAAAATTGGGATTTAAAGGAGAGGGGTATTAATGTAAATAGAGTGAAGTAGTTTGAGGAAAGAGGTGGGGGTATTTTAGGAAAGTAGGATTTCTTTGTTTTTATTTAGGGAATGAATGTACGCGCCGGAAAAAAAAGAGAAAAGAAGTTCGCTGTAAAATTTTCCTTGAATCAAATGAAAAAATTACAACAAAACTGCTCTGCTTTCCAGTTACAAGGGAAGGAGGATGTTGAGTCTTGAATCCTCCCTTTGTTTAAGGCTGGGTTCTTCGAGTGGCGGTGGAGAGTGAATCTTGTTCTCCGTTGACCGGATGACCGTCTGGATCGTCAGGGATCTTCTCTTTGGCAGGTAGAAGGAGCAACACAACTCTGTCTACCAAAACTCTCGAAGAGAAGGTAGGCAAAGAGCAGCTCGTACGCAGCGAACTTGCTGAAGAGTTGAGCTCTCTCCTGTCTCTGTCTGTCTCTCTCTTTGTATGTGTGTCTTCGTCCCCGTTGATATGGTGCCTGTGCGATGCCCTTTCTTTGTAGCAAACAAGGCTACTTATAGAGGTCCAAGGGGTGAACGTGTCCCCCCTAAAAACGCTCCACAATGAGGGGCCATGTAATACCCCGCTCCCGGAATACGTACTTAGTTACGTATTCAGTTCTTCGATCGTATTTTTCGATTTACTTCTTGTATTTGACCGATTTCAGTTTCAAATATTATTTTTCAATATATTAGATTTTCTATGATTTTCTGGAATTTTCCTGAATTAAATTGAAAATCTTCAAAACCGGTGTCGGCCAGTGTCGCTGACCGATTCCTGGATTTTTATTTCACAATTAGCTAGGAATTTCTAGATGGTCCTTTAGACTTTAATTCTTAGAATCACATTTCTTTCCTAAATACTTTTTCTGGAGATTTTATGAATTTATGAAAATTCCACCGGAGTCGGTATCTTGATTGATTCCGGGATTTTTAGTTTTAAAACTATAAAGTATTTCATAAAACGGATTTCACTATGTTTCTTAATATAATATTATTGATTTTTGATAATTATTTCGAGTCGATCCGAAATACTTGATTTCGGGACGATTTCGGTATTTTCCGAAATGTTTTCCGCATCCTCGACTTAAACCCGGGAATCCGTGTTTTCAATATTTTCTATTTTTAATTCTAAGAGAATATCTTCTCTTTTCATTTCTTTTCTTTTTCTATTTTCTTTATTTCCTTTTACTTCCACCCTAAGTTTCCTTTCTTTTCCACCAAGTTTCTCCAAACTTCTACACTCTTCCAAAAGCTTCTACAAGCTTCTTCTCCACCTCACCATCTCCACCTCACCAACTTCCACACACTTCCATTCCACCTCACCCCTCACCATGGCAAGCCACCATTGGCCAAGAGAAACACCTCACCCCCTCCCATTTTGCAAATAAGCCCCTCTCTTTTATTTATTTGCATCACCTTCACAAATCCAAAACTCTATAAATATCTTTCCTTCTCCATTTCATTTCATTCATCTCTTCATCACTTCACCAAAGCCAAAAACCTCCACCAACTCCTCTTCATCTCCACCACCACAACAACCCCTACAATTTCTCCAAACCCTTTACCTTCATCTTCCTCCTTCTCCATCTCCATGGAAACCACCCCAACTCCACAACTTCACCATAGCCTCCACCTTCTTCTTTACCTTTTCCAAAACTACCACCACACAACCTCTCCACAAAATCAAAACCACCATCTTCCTTGACAGAGTTCTGTTTTTCTGTTTTCACTCTGTCAGTCGACTTGATCCCTTCATTAGTCAACTAATCCCTTTCCCTAGTCGACTAACTCTTTGAAACGTAGTCTTCTATAGTCGACTACTCCCTTTCCTAGTCGACTTGAACCCTATAGTCGACTATCCCATTTTCCTAGTCGAATACCTCATTTTCCTAGTCGACTTGCCCCTTATCTATAGTCGACTAAACCCTTCATAAGTCGACTACTATATCTCCCTAGTCGACTAATCCTGTCTGTTTGCTGTGGATTTATGGCGCGTCCCGAGTTCTATGGACTTCAGACCTTTCGGCGTTTCTGGTGATTTAGGCGAGTGTTCTCGCTGTCCTCTTATCTTACTATTTTATTGATTATGCGAGTGTTCTCGCTTTCTTCTGGACTTTCTTATTTCGGCGAGTGTTCTCGCTATCCTCCTATTTCTTTGATTATGCGAGTAGTCTCGCTCTTCTTTCATCTCTATTTGAGTTTCTCGTTTCGTCGGGACGATAAGTATTTCGCTTCCTATTTCCATGTATTTGATTCCATGTCTATATGTCTTTTACTGTTTTTATATTATGCGTGGCCGATCCTTCGTGGTCGTTGACTTCTGAGTTTCTGCTATGATTGCCATGCTATTACTTCAGACCTGTCAGTTGCATGCTTCCTTTTAACACATGTATATCACCTGACTTGCTATACCCTCTGGCTAGACCATGACTCACCTTGAATAATTATCAATCTCTTTGTATACGTGTTACCTGATATACATCACCACTTGTCATGCTATCACTTTACATCCAGCATGATATATTTGACTTGTGATTATCTCTTTTACGGGAATATTGACTTGTTATTCAGTTTCATGATCAGTGACCTGTTTTCCTACTTTACATGCAGTGACCTGACTATATATTGTTTATGTACTCCTGATTCCTGATCATGTCCATTTCCTATTTTCCCCGTAAATTGATAATTACCTAATAAGCTATAAAAAGGACAACTTGTATGGGTATGGGAGGAAGTGATGGATGCCGGAATGATACCTTGCTTATAGTAGGTGTAAAATAAGTATATATATGTATATATATATATATATACTGGCGGTAGTGAATCTGTTTACTGAATAGGGGGATTTTTGACCTCCAAAACTGTTTCCAGGTGAATGGAAACTACTATAAGAAGTGTTATCAGTTCTCCATCTACTTCCGTTAACAACCCTCGACTTGCTTATATATGGATGTATGTGTGTTGGGGTGCACACCTGGACACATACCGAGATATATGGGTCAGACGAGTAATAATAATAATAATAGGTCCAGTTATAGTTATTGTTATGATCCTTATTTCTTGTATATGATTCCAGTGATGATTCCTGCTATGATCTTTATTATGATTCCTGTTAGGATGACTGTTATGACTTCCTTTATGTATTCCGGTCTTGTCTATTCATTGTTCCTGTTTTTGGATTCATGTTGTTCTTATTATGCATTCCGTTTTGACTATCGTATGATTTGCAACTCTGATTCTATACGCTTGGATATTCGGTGGCATGAGATAAAGGTATATAGATGAGGGTTTCCTTGTTTGGATTATTCCTTCGATGTACTAGTCTCATGGGACCGTGACCTAAGCGTATACAATCACTTTTGCTTGTAATCAGCTTTATATCGAATCTCCTGTTTTATGATTTTATGCTATACCTGTTCATACCTGTTCTAACCTACCTGCCTCCTGAGTACTTCTTACTTGGTATCATTTGTTGTATGCACACTTGTGCTCGTCCTTGCTTCGCCACTTGGCTTTCTATCCCACTCGCCTGGGGAGTGTCACTGACTCCCCTGGACCTCACGTCCAGGTCATGGAGCTAGGAGCGTGTGGATTCTCCCAGTTGCTGATCAGAGTGGCGCAGCGGTAGCGTGGATCTCCAGCAGACCGTCCAGAACTTATTCATTTCCTTGTATTCCCGCATTTGCGCATATCAGTGATGTAATATTCATGAAATATTGGATCACCTCTGGTGATAACTTTGTAATTGTACTCATGTGTTGGAATGTATAATGCACCATTTGCTTCCGTACTCTGATTCTTGTCTGTACTGATGCTTAGCGTATATACGGGAAGGTACTTCGGACTTACGTATATACGTTGCAGTGACGTCCCCGTATCAGCAGGATCGGGGCGTTACAGGTTGGTATCAGAGCTTAGGCTCTTACTTCCTCAGTACGTCCAGAATGCATGAGTCTTGGTTATACATTCCAACTACAAGTACAGAGTTATCTATTCTATCTTGATCATCCTTCCTTTGATTCCTAATCCTTTCCATCCTTTACCCTGTTTTGGTTTTATGAAGCCTTTATTCCAGCCTTTGTCCCCTTTGTGTTCAATTTACCCCTTAACGAAATTGCGAGGACGCAATTTTTTGTAAGGTGGGTGGATTGTAATACCCCGCTCCGGAATACGTACTTAGTTACGTATTCAGTTCTTCGATCGTATTTTTCGATTTACTTCTTGTATTTGACCGATTTCAGTTTCAAATATTATTTTTCAATATATTAGATTTTCTATGATTTTCTGGAATTTTCCTGAATTAAATTGAAAATCTTCAAAACCGGTGTCGGCTAGTGTCGCTGACCGATTCCTGGATTTTTATTTCACAATTAGCTAGGAATTTCTAGATGGTCCTTTAGACTTTAATTCTTAGAATCACATTTCTTTCCTAAATACTTTTTCTGGAGATTTTATGAATTTATGAAAATTCCACCGGAGTCGGTATCTTGATTGATTCCGGGATTTTTAGTTTTAAAACTATAAAGTATTTCATAAAACGGATTTCACTATGTTTCTTAATATAATATTATTGATTTTTGATAATTATTTCGAGTCGATCCGAAATACTTGATTTCGGGACGATTTCGGTATTTTCCGAAATGTTTTCCGCATCCTCGACTTAAACCCGGGAATCCGTGTTTTCAATATTT
This sequence comes from Agave tequilana, assembly GCA_038442645.1. Taxonomy (NCBI): domain Eukaryota; kingdom Viridiplantae; phylum Streptophyta; class Magnoliopsida; order Asparagales; family Asparagaceae; genus Agave; species Agave tequilana. The sequence continues at coordinate 70,635 of JAVJIF010000487.1, read as the reverse complement.
TCTATTTTTAATTCTAAGAGAATATCTTCTCTTTTCATTTCTTTTCTTTTTCTATTTTCTTTATTTCCTTTTACTTCCACCCTAAGTTTCCTTTCTTTTCCACCAAGTTTCTCCAAACTTCTACACTCTTCCAAAAGCTTCTACAAGCTTCTTCTCCACCTCACCAACTTCCACACACTTCCATTCCACCTCACCCCTCACCATGGCAAGCCACCATTGGCCAAGAGAAACACCTCACCCCCTCCCATTTTGCAAATAAGCCCCTCTCTTTTATTTATTTGCATCACCTTCACAAATCCAAAACTCTATAAATATCTCTCCTTCTCCATTTCATTTCATTCATCTCTTCATCACTTCACCAAAGCCAAAACCTCCACCAACTCCTCTTCATCTCCACCACCACAACAACCCTACAATTTCTCCAAACCCTTTACCTTCATCTTCCTCCTTCTCCATCTCCATGGAAACCACCCCAACTCCACAACTTCACCATAGCCTCCACCTTCTTCTTTACCTTTTCCAAAACTACCACCACACAACCTCTCCACAAAATCAAAACCACCATCTTCCTTGACAGAGTTCTGTTTTTCTGTTTTCACTCTGTCAGTCGACTTGATCCCTTCATTAGTCGACTAATCCCTTTCCCTAGTCGACTAACTCTTTGAAACGTAGTCTTCTATAGTCGACTACTCCCTTTCCTAGTCGACTTGAACCCTATAGTCGACTATCCCATTTTCCTAGTCGAATACCTCATTTTCCTAGTCGACTTGCCCCTTATCTATAGTCGACTAAACCCTTCATAAGTCGACTACTATATCTCCCTAGTCGACTAATCCTGTCTGTTTGCTGTGGATTTATGGCGCGTCCCGAGTTCTATGGACTTCAGACCTTTCGGCGTTTCTGGTGATTTAGGCGAGTGTTCTCGCTGTCCTCTTATCTTACTATTTTATTGATTATGCGAGTGTTCTCGCTTTCTTCTGGACTTTCTTATTTCGGCGAGTGTTCTCGCTATCCTCCTATTTCTTTGATTATGCGAGTAGTCTCGCTCTTCTTTCATCTCTATTTGAGTTTCTCGTTTCGTCGGGACGATAAGTATTTCGCTTCCTATTTCCATGTATTTGATTCCATGTCTATATGTCTTTTACTGTTTTTATATTATGCGTGGCCGATCCTTCGTGGTCGTTGACTTCTGAGTTTCTGCTATGATTGCCATGCTATTACTTCAGACCTGTCAGTTGCATGCTTCCTTTTAACACATGTATATCACCTGACTTGCTATACCCTCTGGCTAGACCATGACTCACCTTGAATAATTATCAATCTCTTTGTATACGTGTTACCTGATATACATCACCACTTGTCATGCTATCACTTTACATCCAGCATGATATATTTGACTTGTGATTATCTCTTTTACGGGAATATTGACTTGTTATTCAGTTTCATGATCAGTGACCTGTTTTCCTACTTTACATGCAGTGACCTGACTATATATTGTTTATGTACTCCTGATTCCTGATCATGTCCATTTCCTATTTTCCCCGTAAATTGATAATTACCTAATAAGCTATAAAAAGGACAACTTGTATGGGTATGGGAGGAAGTGATGGATGCCGGAATGATACCTTGCTTATAGTAGGTGTAAAATAAGTATATATATGTATATATATATATATATATATATATATACTGGCGGTAGTGAATCTGTTTACTGAATAGGGGGATTTTTGACCTCCAAAACTGTTTCCAGGTGAATGGAAACTACTATAAGAAGTGTTATCAGTTCTCCATCTACTTCCGTTAACAACCCTCGACTTGCTTATATATGGATGTATGTGTGTTGGGGTGCACACCTGGACACATACCGAGATATATGGGTCAGACGAGTAATAATAATAATAATAGGTCCAGTTATAGTTATTGTTATGATCCTTATTTCTTGTATATGATTCCAGTGATGATTCCTGCTATGATCTTTATTATGATTCCTGTTAGGATGACTGTTATGACTTCCTTTATGTATTCCGGTCTTGTCTATTCATTGTTCCTGTTTTTGGATTCATGTTGTTCTTATTATGCATTCCGTTTTGACTATCGTATGATTTGCAACTCTGATTCTATACGCTTGGATATTCGGTGGCATGAGATAAAGGTATATAGATGAGGGTTTCCTTGTTTGGATTATTCCTTCGATGTACTAGTCTCATGGGACCGTGACCTAAGCGTATACAATCACTTTTGCTTGTAATCAGCTTTATATCGAATCTCCTGTTTTATGATTTTATGCTATACCTGTTCATACCTGTTCTAACCTACCTGCCTCCTGAGTACTTCTTACTTGGTATCATTTGTTGTATGCACACTTGTGCTCGTCCTTGCTTCGCCACTTGGCTTTCTATCCCACTCGCCTGGGGAGTGTCACTGACTCCCCTGGACCTCACGTCCAGGTCATGGAGCTAGGAGCGTGTGGATTCTCCCAGTTGCTGATCAGAGTGGCGCAGCGGTAGCGTGGATCTCCAGCAGACCGTCCAGAACTTATTCATTTCCTTGTATTCCCGCATTTGCGCATATCAGTGATGTAATATTCATGAAATATTGGATCACCTCTGGTGATAACTTTGTAATTGTACTCATGTGTTGGAATGTATAATGCACCATTTGCTTCCGTACTCTGATTCTTGTCTGTACTGATGCTTAGCGTATATACGGGAAGGTACTTCGGACTTACGTATATACGTTGCAGTGACGTCCCCGTATCAGCAGGATCGGGGCGTTACAGGCCACTTCCCGCTACATGGGCGGTGACTGGCCCCATAACCAGGGCAGTTATAACTGAGGCGCGGGTTTGGACCCTCGCGCCTTGATGTTGAGACGCGGGTTTGGACCCTCGCGCCTTGATGCTGAGACGCGGGTTTGGACCCTCGCGCCTTGATGCTGAGACGCGGGTTTGGACCCGCGCGCCTTGATGCTGAGACGCGGGCTTTGGACCTTCGCTTCTTGATGTTGAGACGCGGGTTTGGACCCTCGCGTCTAGGACTTGAAATTATGCTTTTTAATGGCTTGTCTTTTAGTGACTTTTAGACAGCCTACAGAACCCCCTCCAAAGTTTTCGATATTCCGCAGTTGACTGGGACGGATTTCGAAATACTTTGGACTCTAGCTGAATTCACCTTCATGACTGGACTGTTAATGCTCCGGGTTTGATCTCATCTGGAGTTGGTCTTCGTGAGTGTACTGTTGAACTCTTTGAAGCCACCAGAGTTGATCATGTTGAGTGTCTAGATACACAGTCTAAACCTCCCCGATTGCTTTTAGTCTGTCACGGGTGCGCTTTAAGCCAGGAGTGGTTGGTCTTCTGCTTGTGCCAGTGTACTGTTGAACTGATTTGCAGAAACAGGAGACTGAACGCTGGTTCCTTTTGAAAAGCAGAGATGGTACTGTTTTAAAGACGCGACTTTCATGGGGTGCGTCTTTTGGGAAATGGAAACGTGACTGACATTTCATCAGGCAGACGCGATGCTAGGCCAGCTTGGAAGGACGCGAACTTCGGAGAGACGCGCCTCTTTGGAATAAAGACGCGACTTTCTGGACGCATTTATGACGGTGCTGACAGGGCACATCCATCGAAGAGACGAGGCCGTTGGGTGCGAATCCGTGCCATGTCATGATTGCGCTGCCAGTTACCCTGGGGAACCGGCGAGACATCACCTTTTGGCGCGCGGACTTCCCGGCTCATTAAATGATCTGTTCCACGTGTCAAGCGGTGACTCGCTGCAGAGCCATGGCGCATGATCTTCCCGGTTCATTAAAATGATTTGTCCACGCGTCAAGCGATGACTCGCTGCGGAACTTATCGAGCCACGCGCCGCATATCTTCGCGAATCCTTGTGCCTATAAATAGCAACAGTCAGAGAGATACCTCTTCTTCTCCGAGCGCATTTGTTTAGGGTTTAAGAAAAAGAGTCGTTCTTTCTCTGTTCATCTCCATTACTGGATTCTTGATCACCAATGGCACCTAAGACCAAGCCAACCGCATCCTCTTCAAGAGCGACCGTCGCCGAGGCCCAGAGGGGCGTTTTCCTCTGCGCAGGAAGTTCTTTTCCGAGGTAAAATGCCGTTTAGGCTTAAACTTCACCATTAAGGGAAGTTCAAGGAACCCCAAAAAGATATCTTTTGGAGGAGAACCGTTAACACAGAACATAAACCGTGTTTGATTCTCGGACGCGGTCTCAGACGCGGTCTTTGAGTTGATAACCAAGGCGCGGGTTTGATGACCCGGTACCAATGAGCCCTGCACTTCGGATTCTTCACTTAGAATATTTCTAATTGTGAAGGGTTCGGACGTGGACTTGATCAGGTGCTGGTTTTCATGAACCTCGCACCTGCGCCCAAGTACTTTGAGATTTTTCATAAGTCTTGGTCTTCAAAACGCGGACTTGATCCCGCGGGTCTTACACCAGGATGCGGATTTGCAGGTCTGGGCGCGGATTTTGATAATTCCTGCGTCCAGTATCTCTTCCGCGTCTGGACGCGGACTTGCAGGTCTGGGCGCGGATTGTGATTATTCCTGCGTCCAGTATCTCTTCTGCGTCTGGACTATAGACACTTAGCATTTTTTCTTGTTTCTGATAAAGAGTCTGATTAAGTGTCCTTTTCTTTTGCAGTGCCACACCCTTCTGCCCCACTCGCCAAGAAGCGCCACTTCGGGCTCGTAGGTGGTGCCGACCGTGATTTGACCTTTGTGCTGCAAAGGACTGTACCTGTGACTGCTGACCGGTCGCAGGAGCGCAAGGAAAGGCTCTCCAATGTTGACAGGACAACCTTTTGGGCGCTTATGACTGATGCAGCATTCACAACGGATGCTCGCATCCCGCTGGAGAAGCCTGCCTTCTTCTTTGGAGATCGTATCGGCGATGGCGGCTATTCCATGTATGACGGAGATTACAGATGGCTCCGTCAGATAGGGGATAGAAGATTCTTTCTTCCAGACATGGAGAGGATGTTCCCGCTGTCTTATCTCCAGCACATGTCCGTCCCTCGGAAGATGAAATGGGACGTTTCCCGATACATCCCTGAGATTACTCTCAGTGATTTAGGCTCCAAGAAGGTATACCGTCATGATAGTCATGATAGGACGGTTCTCGGCCTGTTCCCCGGGTCGCTCAAGTCTGAGCTCCCAGTTGGAGAGATACCAAAACTCGGCACTACTTTCCTCAACGCGTTCATGAAAGCGGAGGGTGATTTTCCGGTCGAGTTCCGTTCGCCAGGGTGGGTCCATTCTACGGAGAAGTATTGGTGGGGCAGGATGGTGAGCTTCGTCCTTGCCGATCTTGGAGATCTGCTGGAGCATGTGGGACTGTACCCAGCAGTCAGGGCCGTGCAGTGGGGTATCCAGCCGAGTTCTCAGAACTTCTTCGGGATCCTGGAGCGTTACAATCCTTTAACGGGGACATTCTTCACCCCGGTCGGAGAGATGGGCCTAGCCCTGCACGAGTTACATGAGGTCTCGGGGCTGGCAACAGGGGACTCTCCCTATGAGGAATATATCCCAACCACTGGGGAGCTCAACCTTATGAAGAAAGGGTCTCCTCAAATGTACGAGACTTATTGGGAGGTGTTATGTCACTTCCACATTTGCGGCCAGGTAACCACTTGGAGGTCGGGAGGAGTCAAGCAGCTGTCTTGGGCCAGCTACTTGTTTAACAACGTCAATAAGAAAGACCATCCAATAACCCGACTGGCTCCCAGCTCCGACAAGGAGATTGACGACAGGGTCGCCCAGGCTCCTGAAGGCTTCTACACCACGGATTCGAACGAGGACGGTTTCGAATCTGGCATGGTCTTCGAAAGCTTTCACCATCAAGCCCGGATCCCTATCTCCGATCGAGCACTGTTGGCGGGCTTCTTGATGCTGTGGCTGAAGCGTTGTGTGGTGCCCACGCTGCCACATGAAGTCATTGTTGCCGACGTGGTGTACCCGGCGGTGCTCCTGGCCCATGGCAGTCCCATAGCCCTTCTCCCGGCCGTGGCGGCTGGCATTCAAAGCGGGTTGCGGGCGTTAACCCAGACTTTCTGCGAGGCAGGGAAGGCTGTCGACTCCCAGGGTAAGCCGATTCTTGACTCAGAAGGGAAGCCGACGGTAAAGCGCCCCAACCCTCGGGTCGAGCTGCCTTACACATACCTGATGGCTTGGTACGTGATGCACTGTCCCTCCTTGATGACGCCGGTGCCTTGGAGTGAGGGTTTTGCCCCTTTTGTGCAGCGGTTGGAGGGTTCGGACTGGCGTAATACTTACATGTATTTCGTTCGGAAGTGCATTTCAGATGCTACGAACTACCAGCTTAACCACTGCTTCCCCGAGATTCTTGGTGCATCTTTCGGGGAACAATTTACTGATTCCGCAGGCCGGGATGACTTCACGAAGCTGTCCGCGGGAATCTTCTGGTGGTTGATCAATATTCGGCCCGGGTATGTGTTTTTCCGGCAAGGGACTTCGTGCACGATCGAGCCGTATATGCCGAGTCGTTTCGCCCGCCAGTTCGGCTATGATCAACTCTACGTCGGCAATCCCAATGCTCAACTCGCCTTCGACGGGAATTTGTTCGAAGGTGCTCGGGCTTGGTACTACAGCGTGGCCGGAGGGACAGAAGTAACTTTCCGCTTGCCTGTCGAGGGGCCAAAGGGCCGCACCAGCTTCAGCTTCTGCACCTGGTACTTCCAGGTCAACCAGACACCATACTTTGTTCCAGAGTATTCATGCATTGAGAGTATCAATGCAAATCTCGAAGCAAGGTCGGAGTCCGGTAAACGCTCGCGAGGCGTCGATCAGTACCTGAAGGCTCTGAGGGAGGTCGGGAGAGGATCGAGAGAGGAGCCACGAGCAACAAGGGCTCGACAGGCGGTGAGTAAGCGTCGTCAAGGCTCTACTTCCACTGCTGAGCTTGCCCCAAAGAAGGTTCGGAGAGACTTGACAGCCGAAGTTTCTCGATCCGAAGACATCCCTGCTGGTGTTGAGGAACCGAGGGGAGAAGAGGAAGATAAAGATTTCCCCTATTTAGTCCGTGCCCACAGGTCGCACAGCAGGGGACGCAGGACTGCGGAGGAGGGGGAGCCTGCTGATAAACCCATCGCCGCTGACGAGGCCGAGCAGCTCGAGGTCGAGATAATGAGCGGAGGCGATGTTGAGGATCCAGGGATCTCTATTCAACCCGAGTCTTCTTCGGCTCACGAGAGGAGGGATGAGACACAACAGCCGGGGTCTCCTAGTGTGTTCATCTCCAGTCCTCGGACAGTTGACCCCAGTCCTACCACTGGGGTGATTGGTGGCAAGGCTCCGGTTACCGAGGCCTCTCGCGTTGAGCTGTTGTCTTCCTCATCCGCCGAGGAAAGCGATTTTGAGGATGAGGTCGACTATGGTGACGAACCCGCTCTTCCTGATCCGAGTAAATTCTCACACATCTCGGAGGAGGAAATATACGGGGGCGAGCCATTGACGGCATCACCGCTGGCTATTATTCCCGCTGAAGGTACTCTTTTCACCTTCTGTCCTGATTTCCCTTTTCATTTTGAAGAGGAGGTCTTAACATTCTTCTTTTATGCTGCAGGGTTGGTCGAAGATATCGAGGCTGCAACCTCCTCACATATCGAGGAGATGGTGCAAGAGTCGACCCAGCCGGAAAGAGTTGAGACTCCAGCCGCCGAGATACCTCGGGAGAAGGCGACTATGGCAATCGGGGAGACCTCCACTTTGCCAGAAGAGGAGGCAACCGCAGAAACCGGGGAGACTCCTACTCTGCGGGATTCGCCCAAGGATTCGACATCTCTGGGCCCCCAACTAGGTAAGGAAGTTTTGATGTCTTAAATGTTTCTCTTTTCATCATTGTGACTAATGTTGAGGTAATTTGCAGAGAGAACTGAGGGAGCTCAAGCGGAGAGTCTGACGGTCAGTGCCCCTCCGGAAGGCCACACAGCTCAGATCTTGGCCGAGGTTTCTGAGGAGGTCGGGCTCACTACTCTGTCAAGGGCTGTGGAGATTCCTGCAGAGATAGTACCTCCCGAAGCGCCAGTGGCTACTCTTGCTCCTGCCGTACCAGCGGTCAGCACGACTCTTGTGCGAGAAGATCCGCCTTACATCCCTTATCCCGTGATAGAAAGGGGGTCGGGGAGCACCTCGGGCGATGACACTATGGAGTTCCTGACACGCAAATCGGTGCAGCAGTTCTTTGACTCGATGTGATCATGCATCGATTTCATCCTGTCTGGAGGTAGCTCTTTTGAATTTGCCCGGACGTTTCTCGGAAACTTGACCGAGAACATCAAGTTGGCCGGAGGCCCTTCGCTAGCCCAGGAGTGTCTGCTGGTGGTGGAGCAGCTGGGACAAGACCTAAGAGAGCTTCGATCCCTGGAGGATTCCGGCTCAATTCACGAAGCCCAGGAAACTCTGAATAGGCTCCTTGCTGTCCAAGAGTAGGAGCGACGGGAGGTGGAGGAGAAAATAGCCGATAACACCCGTCTTCTCGAAAGTTTCCAGGCTGATCGTCAAAGGCTAGCGGTCGAGTCCAAGGAATCAGAGATGATCATACAGGCTGCAAAGCAGGCTATTCTTGACTCTCGGGCTGCTATAGCCAAGGCTGAGGCCATGATTGTTATTAACGAACAGAGGCTTGCCGTTTCTGAAAAGAAGCTGGCGGAGTTGGAGGCTGCCAAGACGCAAGTTGAAGCAAACCTCTCTGTTCGTTCATCCGAGCTGGAATCCCTCCGGGTACAAGCGCAGGGATTTTTGTCTGAGGAGGATCTGCGGGCCCAAGCTTTCATGGAGGCTGAGGAGGCGCGTCAACATAAGATACATCGCCTTAGAGAGCAAATCCGTTCCCTGGCGAACCAGGACTTGTAACCTTTTCTCTGTTTTTTTTTTTAGAAAAGGACACTATTTACAAAGAGTGTTTGTATTTACTTTTATCATTTTTGATATAATAAAAGTCTTTCGAAGTTTTTGTTCCATCTTCATTGCTTTGCTGTAGATGAATTCAACTTCGTGATAACAGTGTAAACTTAGGTGAGACTAAGTTCTTTTAATGAAACGCGGCGTCGACTCTAAGTCCTCTCGATGAGACGCGGCATTGATTCATAGGGAGACGCGGTCATCAGTTCATAGGAACTTAGGTAGAACTAAGTCTTTCTGATGAGACGCGGCATCGACCCATAGGGAGATGCGGTCATCAGTTCATAGGAACTTAGGTAAAACTAAGTCCTTTTGATGAGACGCGGCGTCAACTCATAGAGAGACGCGGTTATCAGTTCATAGGAACTTAGGTAGAACTAAGTCCTTTTTGATGAAACGCGGCATCAAATCACAGAGTGAGAAACGCGGCTCTGAATAACGCGAATCTATTCTGCTAATGAAGACGCGGTTGGAGCAGACACAAGGGACGCAGCCTTGTGTATTTTCCCTCAGAATGGACTAAGTGTTTTCCCTTAGAAAGGGCCCCATTTGCCGAAGGGACGCGACTTTGAGTCACGCGGACATTCCTCTGGAACGCGGGTGGACGCCATTTAATCTGAAAGGGAGACGCGGATTCCTGGACGCGACTTTCACGTCTGCGTCTTGGTGCAACTTCCCAGGCGTTACATGCAGCCTGACATAAAGATTTTAGGAGATCTTTGAACGTCAAGTCTTCACTGTCGATTGGGAAACCGGGTCATCCGTTGTTTCCTAAGGCAGTTGTCCATACGTCAGTTCTTCATTGGACTAAAGGCGTTAATGCCTTTTAATGCAAAACGGCGCTGGCGGTTGGAGACCAGTGTCTTCGACGGTTCCCAAGGCGACGTTCCACGCGTCAGTCCCCTATTGGACTTTGGCAGTCGTGCGGCCATTAAGGCCGACGGTTCTGATTAATGACCCATTAATGACAGTTATCACGGGCTGCCTATAAATAGGGCTCACCCCCTCCCCCTTTAACAATCCAAACTTGGACTGTTTTCTTTTGTTTTGCTCTGAGGAACCCCGCCTTCTTTAGCGTTTCTAACAGGGATTCTGTCTCCATGGGTGAAGATGACTCCGTGGATGAAGATGACCCAGAGCTTTCATGCTTCTGTTTGGTCTCTTCAGAATATTACTACTGTCAAATAACAGACAGTGTCTCTTTGATCACTCTTCATGTCTCCGTTCTGATGCAGAGAGTCCCGCTCTTGATAGAGGCCTCTGCGGGTATGTCATCCCGACTTGCCATGATATTTGTAGTCCACCCAGGCTTGCACCTTGGCATCCCTTAAAGAGATATCACCATCTGGATGAAGTCTTAGTTGGTGCATTCCTTTTTTGGAATTTGCGCCATCGACTTGAACTTCCCTGGACACGAGTACAGAAGTCTTTGGCACTTGGCGCTGGCTTTGCTCATGAAGCTCGCGTTTTAAGGCCACTGACTTGGATGAATTCTAACTTGGGCTGAAGGTTTCAGACCCGAATCTTGCAACTCCTGTTCACTCAACAGGGAGATGGCAATTTTCGGCGTCTGAGTCTTTTCGCGCCTTGTGCTTTAGGCGCGGGCGCAAAATGAGACCGCGTTCGAATCCTGTGTGTGCCACAGTTTTGATTCGCGTCTGTTTCTGCTGACGCGGTAGTTTGACTTACTGCGCGGGCTCATTCCTGCGTCTGAAGTCCTCCACAATAGCCGCGTCTGTCACTTAGTATTTTTTGTTGAAGTATACCAAGTTCTAGATTTTCTAACTCCCTTGTTTATTCCTTGCAGGTAGGCTTGATCGTCCTTTTTCAGGTTCGCTGGGCCCCTTAGAAGAATATTTCGGCCGGCGAACTTGTTCAATGTTCGTTCACAAGGGAATATATTATGGTCCTCGTCGTTCACAAGGGAATATATTATGTCCCTGACGGGGACTTTACCCTCGCCAAGGTCTCTTCAGGTCCACTGCACCAATCATGCCTGCTGGCAAGAGATGGTCAGGGTGAGTATGGCGGCGGGGGGGGGGGGGGTTACGGTGGATATAGTGGCGGATAGCATCCCCTTCCTTTCGCACCCCAGAAGTGACATCAAGGACACTCCACATTCGTTGGATGGCCTTCTGGCGAAAGAGACGCTCATGAACGAAGGGTTGTAGGACTTTCTGTTGCCACCGGACCTCAAGAACACCATTGCTCTTGATCAGCAAGGGCTCCTTCGATGTTTACGTCATGCACCATAGTGCAATCGGCTCCAACCGTTGTCACCATGTCCAATCCTGGTTTGGCGTCCTTCAAAATATCCAGTATTTGGAATCAGATGCAGCTTTGAGGAGTGAGTGCGATCTCTGAGAGAGAGAGAGACTTCTTTGTACTCCTTAATTGTAACACTCAATCTTATTGTATAAGAGAGCGTTTTGTATCACTTTCATATGCTTGGATATAAATAAAAGTGACACTTTTCTTTTTGCCTCTTTCATTGTCTTGAACTTTTTTGTCTTCAGTTAGACGCATAGAAGCAAAGAATCTTTGACTTTGTTAAAATTATGATGGTAATCTTAGTAAGTCAAATTTTGTAGGGAAAGATCCTATTTCAGGAACTTTCACAATACTGTCAGAGGTGTAATATTAACTTGACAGAGATGAAATAATTTTTGGTGGACCTGCCACTTTATAAAAGAAAGTGACAGGTGGAGTATGTACCCCCAGAGAAGGTGAACTCTTATCAGAGGTTAGGAATAACTTGATTAAGATCAGCTGGGGAGTTTGACGAAAACACTGTTAACGGTGTAATGTTAACCTAACAATGTTTCTAGGTAGACTTGTTATTCTGTTGAAGATAATAGCAAGTGAGTCTAGACCTGCGGGGAATCTAGGAAAGTCTTTACCGTTAGAGGTGTAATATTAACTTAACGGGTTGGAAGAAGTCTTGTCAGAAGTGTGATGTTAACTTGACAAGGATATAAGCCAGAGGTGTGATATTAACTTGACTCGTATTCCAGCTTCGTTTGTGAAAACTGAAAGTGTCACTGTCATAGGTGTAATGTTGAACTTGACAGTGAGGGTAATGCTAGAGGTATAATGTTGAACTTGGCATTAGTCGTCTCGGCTTGGAAAAAGAAGTCGAGGAAAGGTCATGGCCATAGGTGTATTGTTGAACTTAGCAATGACTTAGATGCTAGAGGTGTGGTGTTAACTTAGCATCGTCCATTTCAGCTTCGATATGGAAGTCTGAAGAAAGGTGACTGTCAGAAGTGTGATATTAACTTGACAGAAGCTTGATGTACTGTTTAGAGGTATGATGTTAACTTAAACAGTAGTTTGTCAGAGGTGTGATATTAACTTGACGAAAATTGGCTCGTGATAAGAGCAATTTGAGGACATGTCATTCTATTGATAAGAATTGACAAGTGAGATTTGAAGTGCCAGAGGTATAGTGTTAACTTGGCAAATTTGAAAGTTTGCTACTCTATGTAGAGCTGACAAGCAAGGTTTGTACTCGACAAGGAGCATTCATTACCAGAGGTATAGTGTTAACATAGTAATAATTGCATTTTGTGGTCCTACCATTCTATGGATGAGAATTGGTAAGAGATTTTGGAGGAAAGAGTGGGAACAAGTCCACTTAGGATTTTTAGCAAATCCTCAGCTATCAACGGATTTGAGGTGCCTTTACCAACTACCGTTTGAGTTGGGCTAGCCATGCTATTCCCCTCAGCATGATGAGTTGTCGAAGACTTATGTTGGGCTTAGAAGCCAACATTTTCCTCTATCCTTAGCTGTTGGAGGCGTCAGATGTTCGATCAGAGGTGTACTTTTAACTTGATCGGCGGAAGAATACCATCTAGGGATAGTATTTCTTCAAGAATTTGCCATTGATTGGCATCATAAGTGTATCGCCATTCGAGGTTATGAGGCGATATGATCCATTTGAATAGACTGACTCTACCACAAATGGTCCTTCCCATTTGGGCTGGAATTTGCCTTTCGTCTTATGTGTCATCACCATGGGTCTTCTGACGGCTAAGACAAGATCGCCTTTCTTGAAAGTTCGCACTTTAACTTTCTTGTTGAAGGCTCTGGTGATTCGAGCTTGGTAAAGCTCGATTTGTTGTTGGGCCTGCAAACGCTTATCGTCTAAGGCTTCCAATTCCTGGAGTCGCTGTCGGTGCTTCTCCTCTGTTGTCATCTCCGCTATCAAGGCGACGCGTAGAGATGGAATTTGGATTTCCAGTGGAAGCACAGCTTCACATCCGTATACCAAGGAAAACGGCGTGGCTTTAGTTGGGGTTCGCACAGTTGTGCGATAGGCCCATAAGCATTCACCCAGCTTGTCGTCCCAGTCTCGTTGACTTTTCGAGACGAATTTCTTGAGAAGCTTGCCAATGGTCTTGTTGAAAGCTTCTGCGAGGCCGTTAGCAGCAGGATAGTATGCCGTTGAGGACACACTCTGGATTCTGAACTTAGCGCAGAATCTCTAGAAAGCCTGGCTGATGAACTGGGGTCCATTGTCATGGACAATCCGCCGAGGTACACCGAAACGGTAAATAACGTGATGTTTCACGAACTTGATCACGTTAGATGATTTTACCTCCTTTAAAGGAACAGCTTCAGCCCATTTAGAGAAATAATCGGTTATTGCCAAAATAAACCGATGTCCCTTTGATGATGGTGGGCTGATAGGACCAACCACATCCATCCCCCACATTTCAAATGGCCAGGTAGAGGTCGTAGAGTGGAGGTACCCTGGTGCTTGATGGATGAAATCGCCATTCACTTGGCAGGCGTGACATCTCTTGGCATAAGTGACGGCATCGGCAATCATCTTGGGCCAATAGTAACCCAATCTTTGGAGTCGATGTGCCAGTTTTGGGCCAGGTTGATGGGCTCCACACATACCATCGTGGGCTTCTTTCAATACTCCTTGGGCTTCTTTTGACGAGAGGCATCGGAGCAAGATCCCGTCATGCGATCGACGATACAATGTTCGCGTAATCGCATTATAGTAGAATTTGGGGGCCTTCCTTCGAATGGCAGCCGCCTCTTTGGTGTCTTCAGGCAGGATGCCGTATAAGACAAAATCAATGTAGGGGAATCTCCAGTCTCTAGGCTCTGGACCGGTTGACACTTCAAGTGCTTCCTTGCCGCGACGATCTCCCGTTGACCCTGGGTAGTCTTCGAGTGCGACTCTCGGACAGTATAGGTCGTGGCTGTAGACGAATACTTTCTCCATTGCTCCAGCTGGAAGAGCTAAGGAGGCAGCAAGGGATGCGAGTGCATCTGCATGCGCATTTTGCCTGCGCGGTACATGGTCAATGTAGAAGTTTGAAAACCTCTCGGCCATGTGAATAGTTGCGTTGTAGTAGGGTACTAGGTCTTCATGTCTGACTTCGTACTCTCCGCGAACTTGGCTGATGATGAGTTTAGAGTCACCGTACGCCTCGAGATTTTTAACGCCAATCTCATCGGCGAATTGCATCCCAATCAAAAGGGCGTTGTACTCCGCCACATTGTTGGAATAAGGCTCAGTTAATGAGACAGCTCGGGGAATCACATAATTTTGTGGGGAGACGAGTACTACTCCTACCCCCGCTACTGTGTGTCCCTTTGGACTTGTTCTCGATGCACCATCGAAGAAAAGTTGCCATACTTGACCTTCGAACGACGTCTGAGTCAGGCAGACTTCGGCGACCTCATCTGGGAGATCCTCGTAGAGTTTGGCTGCCCTCGGATCTGGGTGTTCAGCTAAGAAGTCCGCCACCGCTTGTCCTTTAATAGCCTTTTGTGGTAAAAAGTGCATCTCATATTGGGATAGCAATATGCCCATTTTGCCAGCCGGCCATTTAATGATGAAGGCTTTGTAATAAGTAACCTCAGGGGGTTGACTTTTGATATGACATTTATAGTTTGGCCTACTAGATAGTGTCGCATTTTCTGAATAGCGAACACCAGTGCCAAACATTCCTTCTCGATCGGGTTGTACCGATGTTCGGCTCCGATCATTGTTCTACTTAGATAGTAGATTGCTTGTTCTCGTCCTTGATCATCATTCTGAGCTAGTAGAGCTCCCAAAGAATGATCCATTGCTCGGACGTACACCAGGAAAGGTTTTCCGGATACCGGAGCGGCTAGGACTGGTGGTTGGGTGAGGTATTGTTTGATCTCCTCGAACGCTTGTTGGCAAGCGTCGTCCCAAATGAACGAAACACCCTTCTTCATTAGTTTAGCGAAGGGTTGGCATCTCCCGGAGAGATTTGAGATGAACCTGCGGATGTATGCCAGTCGTCCTTGCAATCCCCTGAGCTCCTTGAGGCTTCTCGGGGTTGCATTTCCTGGATAGCGCGGATCTTTTCCGGGTCCAAATGGATTCCCGTGGAAGTTACAACAAATCCTAGGAATTTGCCACTGGCTACCCCCAGGAAGGACTTGGTGGTGTTCATCTTCAATTGATGAGCCCGCATGATGTCGAAGGCCACTTTCAGGTCAGCTATGTGATCACCTTTAGTGCGGCTTTTTACCGCAATGTCATCAACATAACATTCCACCGTTTTGCGAATTTGCTGATGAAAAATGGCATTCATGGCCCTTTGGTATGTTGCCCCTGCGTTCTTCAGTCCGAAGGGCATGACGGTGTAGCAGTATACCCCTAGAGGTGTCCTGAAGGAGGTATGCTTTTCGTCATCAGGGTACATCTTGATTTGATTGTATCCTGAGAATCCGTCCATGAAGGACATTCGTTCGAATCCACAAGTATTGTCAATCATGACATCTGTGATTGGCAGTGGGAATTCGTCTTTGGGACAGGCCTCATTTAGATCACGGAAGTCGATGCAGATCCGGATCTTCCCGTTCTTCTTGGCAACGGGGACGATGTTGGCTACCCAGTCGGGATGTTGTTCCTCCCTGATGAAGCCAGAATCAATAAGCTTTCTGACTTCTGATTGAATTGCCTCCATTATTTCTGGACGGAACCGTCGCTGCTGTTGTTTGACAGGCTTTACGTCTGGATTAATGTTGAGGCGGTGCATAGCCACTTGAGGATCAAGTCCAGGCATGTCCTCGTAATTCCAGGCGAAGACGTCTATATACTCTTGTACAAGAGATATTAGATCCTTCTTCTCTGAAGGTGACAGGCCGTCACTTATGAAGATGGGCTTGGGATTAGCCTCATCTCCTAGGTTGATCTGAACAACCTTATCTTCTGTGGGTGGCTCGCGCTGTTCAAAGCGGGTATCCCAAAGAGTATTTAAATGTTTGATCCAAGGATCTGTATCAGATTGGATCATTTCTTCATCTTCGTCTTCCAGGTGGCTTGTTGAAACCATGTTCACTGAAAGTTCTCTGAAGATGTTGCCGACACTGACATCTGACTCCCACGATGACGTGCCTGAAGAGTAATCGTGACCTGACGATTCTCGAGAATCAGAGGCTGATGGGACTGGAGTTGATACATAGCCCAACCCCCGGCGCGTCTGATGATAATAATCGGGGGCTTTCCCTTTTGGCACAAAGGATCGAAGCAGCGTTCTCCTTCCTTTGCCGAAGTTCAACCCGGGCCTGTTGGTTAGATCGTATCCCATGCATTTCATCATTTTGAGCGCTTTTGGTTCATAATGACTGAGCTGAGGGGATTCCTTCTCGCCTTCTGATTCTTCGTGGGGCGTTGGTTCAGACGAGATTCGCCCAAAAAGAATTGGTTTTTGGCCTTTTCGTCTGACTGGAACCATAAATATAGATTTTTGCGCATTACCATTATCTTGGTATGTCCCGAAGGATGATTTTACTGGTACATGCAACGATGTCAAAGCATCCATTGCCGACCAGAGGTCATCGTCTACGTCGGTACTAGTATCCGACGGTATTGAATCAGAAGCAAACACAGAAAGGTACGCTAAATCTAATTCTTCATTAATGTACCAACCGCCTACATCGTCGGTGGTATTATCAACATCGAGCTTATCAACGCTCTTTACAAGTGGTTCTAACTCCCACAGACACTCTTCTTTCTCGGGCTCAGTGTCAGCCTCATTACCAGAGTCTGGCTCCTCTGGTTGCGGGGTTTCATTTGCCTCCGTAGGATCCTGATATAGGAGGGAGTCTGTGAAATAATTTTCGACCCCTTTAAACGGATACCTTTCGGCAATCAACGTTTGAACCTTTCCACTTCCGTCAATGTATTTCATGACTTGGTGGAGAGTGGAGGGAACGATGGAATTGCGGTGAATCCATGGTCGTCCCAATAGTAGGTTATAGGAAGTGTCAGCATCGATGACGTAGCATGTCACTTCCGACTTGAGGCTTCCGATCTGGCATTTGAGCTTGATCTTCCCCATCGGACGGGTTCCATTGGCATTAAACCCGTAAATGGTTGTCTGGGTAGGGCTCAGACGATAGGTGGGGATGCCCAGATGTTGCATGACCCGGCGAGGCATGATGCTCAATGCGGACCCGGGATCCACCTGGATGCGATTCACCTCAGACGATCCAATATACCCTGTGAAGTACAAGGGTCGATCATGCTTCCCTTTGACTTGCATATCGTCTGTTGTGAAGGTAATGCAGGGAGCATTTGGGGAGGTGTGGAGGCAATCCTCTACATCTTCCTCCTTCGGCACCTGGGTCATGAAAACCTCAGCATTCGCCAGAGCATCTTGTAGAGCTTCTCTGGTCGACTTTGATAGCCTAAGAAGTTCATACAAGGTAATGCGTGCCGGGATGTTGGCTAGCTGAGCCAGGACATCAAAGCGGTAAGGTGTCGTGGATCCTTCCGCTGCACCTTTCGAAAGAACTCGAGAAAACCGAGTTTCTTTCTGTTTCTCCACAGGTTATTTTGTGGAGGGCTTGGTTGGCTCTACAGCCGGTTGTGGAGGGGCTAATGCCGTCTCGCCGTACTGCTTCAAGTACGCCTGTCCTGAACGGGTTCCCGCCATCGGTTGGTTGGGCTCTGCGGCCAAGACTATTGTTTCCTCTTCTGAGTCGGTCAGCGAGGGAATATCAGTCTCTGCTTCTCGAGAGGAAGCGCATACCACATGGCAGGATGAAGCCTTTGCCTTGCCTTTGGACTTCCTGTTGGTCACAGTAGTCCATTGTTGTTCATTGACGAGGTCAGGGTGGACCCACATGATTTCCCCTTGAGGTGTAGGGACGGGTACCAAGCCTTTCTCTTACTGCTGATGAGGGTCTGCGTTGACCACTCTTAGTTCTCCTTTTAGAACAGGGACCACTCCCGAGGGTGTTGGGGGTTGTTTTCCGAACTGGAGAACCGACGTCATATTGGCGGTCACCTTCTTCTGCTCTGGTCGGAGCTTTAATACCTCCGCGTCAATCAGAGCCTGAAGGATGTCCTTGAAGACGTAGCAGCTTTTGGTAGGGTGCCCAAGCATCCTATGGTACAAGCAATAGGTGGGATTGTCGGTCTTGCCGACTTCCTCGGGGCGCCTAGCTTCAGGGAGCTTCAGTCGGTTGCTCTTGTTGAGTAGCTTAAAGAGTGAATCGACATGTTCCTCCTTGAAGGAATATTGCTTGTTGGCGCGGGGCTGGCTTGAAGAGCCACTCGCCTTGCCCGGTTGAGGTTTGGCGGGTGATTTGGTCTCCGTTGTCAAGTTATCCTTCTGCTTTGTTTGGAGGGATGTGTCCGGCGCACGCCTCGTTGACCTTTCCGGCCTGGGCTTACCTTCCTCTGCTCTGACGCGGGCGACAATCTCCTCAGCCTGTTCACCTTGTTGGACTAATTGCTTCCAGGTGCGGCTTTCAGCAACTCCTATTTGAGCAAGGAGTGAGGTTTGGAGATTGTGGCGACATGTTTCCACCAGGGTGGCCTGGGTCATGCCGCTTGGACATCGGAGTGCCACGTTCTGAAATCTTTCCACGAAAGACTTGACGGACTCTCCCTTTCGCTGTTTAGTAGCTAAAAGGGTGGGCATTGTGACTTCCGAATCATCTTCGAAGAAGCGCGTTAAAAACAGCTTCTCCAAGTCGCCCCAGTTCTTGATGGAACCTTCTGGGAGCTTCATAAACCATTCAAAGGCAAGCCCTTTCAGGGTGCCAATGAACAGACGAGCCAGGATAGCATCGTTATCTGCTACATTCCCGGTTTGGGATTTAAAGTAGTAGATGTGTTGGTTGGGTGACCCTTTCCCATCGAATGCTTGAAGGGTTGGAGCCTTGAACTTGGACGGGTACGGAACCAAGTCCCATTCAGCAGGATAGGGTCGGACCACTCCTGCTTCTTGGAGGTCTTTGCGACTGGCAAGGGCCTCGAGTCGTAGCTCCAATTGACTCATTCTTTTAGCATGAGCCTTTTCCTGGTCTTGGTCGCCCTGTACTTGCGACGAGGATTTGGACGAGCTAGAAGTAGATCGCCGTGTCTCCTCGGAGGGTTCGGAAGATGAATTTTCTCCCTTTTTCCCTTTGCCCTTCGACTTCTTAGGAGGAGGTTTCCTCCTGTCTTCGAGCAACTGCGCAAGCATTAGCTTGAGGGAATCGATAGATTCCTGCTGAGAAAGAATCATATCCATTTGTGCCTTCTGGATCTGTTCTAAACGTCTAACCGTCTCCTCAGGAGTGCCTACCATGTAGGCGGAAGCCTCCTTCTCAACGGAAGAGTTTGAAGCTCGTGATTCCGCTATGGCGGAGTGAGAATCGTTCACTCTAACGCCGTGGGCTAAGGCATTATAGTCAATTGGGGGAATGGCCCCAGTCCGGGTACGAGTGTGTTGATACACCCCTTTCGGTTCAGAGTCAGACTCATCTGAGCTGACTGCAAGTTGTTTTCCCTTGCTTCTGCTCGTCATATTCGCAGTAAGCTCCGGGTATTCAACATCAGAGAAGGTTCTCCTTCTGTGGGAGCGCCTTCTTTTGGCTGACGGGGGAATCAGGGTCAGCTGTCTAACTAAAGACTGCTGGTGCACACCTGATCCGCAACGGCACTCAGAGAGCATGGAGATGAGCCGTCGACAGCAACATGACGAAGTGGCCTGATTGGCACTTCTTTTCTTTATCAAGTAATCCCTCAAATCCACAGGAGGGGGATCAAAGAGATTAGCCTCACAACGTCGAAGACGGGAGGCATCCATGTGCTGCACAGCCTGGACGCAGGCTCCAGGAACGCGGTCATCGCGTCGCAGCTGTGCGACGCGCGGCTGGCGTCTCTTTTGAGACGAGGCGCGATTCTCGCGTTGCTGCTTGGTGCGTCGGGGCAGAGACGCTTGAGAGAGAGTGGGCTGCTGGGCCCCACGCCTATGGGCGCGTGCCTCTTGCGCTTGACGAGGCGCAGAGGCTTCACCTTGGCGTTTGGTGAGTTGGTCTTCAGAGGACCTAACTCGAGGAATCTCGCGTTTGGGCCGCCAAACGCGAATTTCACGTACTGGACGTGGCGCGGGCAAGGCGCCAGAATGTACGTCGCGTCCAGCCTCAGTTGGACAACCAGAGGTTCCAACTTGTAGCTGACGCGCGCGCCTCCTCTGTCGACGCTCAGCATTTCGGTTGCGTCGTGGAGGAGGAGAGAAAACAACGACATCCTGGTACGCGAAACCAGGGATTCTGACCACGCGGGTCTCCTGAGAGACGCTGACGCGGGTGTTCTGTGCGACGCGATTGATCGCAACAGCAGTTGTGCCTGAGACCACGCGGGCCTTCTGAGAGGCGTTGGCGCGTGTGTCTTGCTTGACACAGTCGGCAGCAGCAGCACCCGGGAGAGCCTCAGATTGGGCTTCGGGGAGCTGTCCTGTCGAGACCCTGCGGCAGACGCGGGTCCTTGGGCTCTTGGAGCCGGAAGAGAGGAACTCTTCGTACTTCGCCTGGTCAAACTCGACAACGAGCGATTCGACCATCTTCCCCTTACGGAGGACGTCATCCTGCGCCACGATTTGCTCATCAGTGACAAACGTAGTCCCCAGCGGAGTCGCCATCTCTCTTGTACGCGCCGGAAAAAAAGAGAAAAGAAGTTCGCTGTAAAATTTTCCTTGAATCAAATGAAAAAATTACAACAAAACTGCTCTGCTTTCCAGTTACAAGGGAAGGAGGATGTTGAGTCTTGAATCCTCCCTTTGTTTAAGGCTGAGTTCTTCGAGTGGCGGT
Source organism: Agave tequilana (assembly GCA_038442645.1). Taxonomy (NCBI): domain Eukaryota; kingdom Viridiplantae; phylum Streptophyta; class Magnoliopsida; order Asparagales; family Asparagaceae; genus Agave; species Agave tequilana. The sequence goes on along the minus strand of JAVJIF010000487.1, from coordinate 49,604 downwards.
GGAAAGTGAATCTTGTTCTCCGTTGACCGGATGACCGTCTAGATCGTCAGGGATCTTCTCTTTGGCAGGTAGAAGGAGTAACACAGCTCTGTCTACCAAAACTCTTGAAGAGAAGGTAGGCAAAGAGCAGCTCGTACGCAGCGAACTTGCTGAAGAGTTGAGCTCTCTCCTGTCTCTGTCTGTCTCTCTCTTTGTATGTGTGTCTTCGTCCCCGTTGATACGGTGCCTGTGCGATGCCCTTTCTTTGTAGCAAACAAGGCTACTTATAGAGGTCCAAGGGGTGAACGTGTCCCCCCTAAAAACGCTCCACAATGAGGGGCCACTTCCCGCTACATGGGCGGTGACTGGCCCCATAACCAGGGCAGTTATAACTGAGGCGCGGGTTTGGACCCTCGCGCCTTGATGTTGAGACGCGGGTTTGGACCCTCGCGCCTTGATGCTGAGACGCGGGTTTGGACCCTCGCGCCTTGATGCTGAGACGCGGGTTTGGACCCTCGCGCCTTGATGCTGAGACGCGGGCTTTGGACCTTCGCGTCTTGATGTTGAGACGCGGGTTTGGACCCTCGCGTCTAGGACTTGAAATTCTGCTTTTTAATGGCTTGTCTTTTAGTGACTTTTAGACAGCCTACAATGAAGAGAAGGAGTTGAAAGAAAGAAAGAAAGAAAAAGAAAGAAAGAAAGAAAAAGAAAAAGGAAGGTGGAGGGAGGGGGTGGCTGGCCGGCCACTGGCGCCGGCGGCCTGCCGGTGGCGGCGCCGCCGCCGGGGTGGAGGGCGGCGCGCGCGCGCGTGGGTGGAGGAGGAGGGTGGAGGTGTTTGGTTTTGTTGTTGTTGTTGTTGTTGTTTTGATGGTGGAAGTGGGTGGTGGTGGTGGTGTTTGTGGTGGTGGTGGTGATGTTTGGTGGTGTGGGAAAGTTAGAGGAGGTGGAGGAGGTGGTGATGAGTTAGTTGGAGTGGGAAATTTGGTGGTGGTGAGGGGGAATTTTGGAGGAGATGAAGATGGATGATGATGGGTTTTGGGTTAAATTGAAGATGATGAGGTTGAATTTGGGGTTGATGGAAGTGGAGGATGGTTGTGGGTTGATGGGGGATGCGGCGGCGGCGGCTAGGGCGGCGCCGGAGGTGGCGGTGGTGATGGTGGAGCGGCGTGCGTGAGTTGGGCGCGTGAGTTGTTGAGAGGTTGAGGTTGAAGATGAAGTGTGGTTTTGGGGTTTTTTTTGTTTGTTTGAAAGTAATTATGAAAGTATGAAGTGAGATGGTTTAATAGAGATGGAGATGAGTAAATGGGGATGGTGGAGGGAGTGGTTGCTCACTGCTCAGCCATGCCCTGCTCCCCCCTTGCTGCGTTGGTGTTGAGGAGATGGGAGTTGGTGTGAAGGAGGAGAAAAGAAAAGAAGAAAAGAAAGAAAGTCAAAGGAAAAAAAGGAAAAAATTTAATAAAATCAAATAAAAAAAATAAAATAGTTTAAAATTTTTTATTATTAAGTAATTTATTTATTATAATTCTGAAAGTATAAGTAGTGGGGTAGGGAAGGAAAAAGTACAGAAAGTTAAGACCGGTAATAAATATTATTATTTTAATAAGGCGAAAATTTGACTGTTTCAGAATCCTTCCGAAAAATTCTCAAAAATAATAAATATTATTCTAAGATGTTTGGTGAAATCAGATTTGAAAAATATAGTATAGATTTCAAAATAAAAATCCTGGAATCTTCTAGCGATACCAGTCGACACTAGGATCGGTCAAATTTTGATAAATTTTGAAAAATCTCAAAAACCATTTTTAGCTAGAAAATTATATTCTAAGATGCACTGTGAAAGTCATTTTGAAAATTCAATCCCATTTGAAAATTATAAATCCGGGAATCAGTCAGCGATGCCGACCGACACCGATTTTGGAGATTTTGCAGAAAAATTTCAGAAAATTCCAGAAAATCATGAAAAATCTAAAATATTAGAAAACAGTCTCTGAAACTAAAAATAGTCCATTCGGACTACCAGAAAGTCAAATCGGGCTATTGGCTTGTATCGAGTTCCCGGTCCGGGTCAGGGCTTACTCTAGGTCTGAAAATCCAGATTCGATACTCAACAAACTGAGCAATCACAACCCATGAACACATACAAGAAGAAAATTGAGCAATATGGTCGAAAAAATTTGGAACACTTATCTGGGTACGTATCCCGGGTACGGGGTGCTACAATCTACCCACCTAACAAAAATTTCGTCCTCGAAATTTCTATAAGGAAAGAGATGAACATGGAAATGATGAATTGATAAGACAAGAATGGAGTACAAGAGAATATTACCACTCAAGGCTCGAACAGATGCGGGTAACGGTCACGAATGACGTCCTCCCGCTCCCAAGTTGCTTCTCCCGGACTATGCCTGTTCCATGAAACAAGCACCAACGGGATGGTTTAGTTCTTTAGGGTCTTGACACTTCTGTCCACAATAGCCATTGGTTGCTCAATATATGACAAATCCGGCTGCAACTCCAACTCTGAATAATCCAACACATGGCTCTCATCCCTAATGTATCCCTCAGCTGCGACACATGGAACACATTGTGTACTCCTTCTAGTGATGGCGGTAGTGCCAATCTGTAGGCCACTTCTCCCACTCGATCCAATATCTCAAACGGGCCTATATACCTCAGACTCAGCTTCCCACGTGCACCAAACCTGATCACTCCTTGGTCGGAGATATCTTCAGAAACACATGCTCTCCCGCCTGGAAATCCAACGGTCTTCTATTGGAATCTGCCCAACTTTTCTGTCTGTCCTGGGCTGCACGAAGGTGCTCTTGGATAGTCCTGATCTTGTCCACAGCCTCTACTATCACATCTGGTCCCAAATGCCTTCTCTCACCAACTTCATCCCAACACAATGGTGATCTGCATCTCCTGCCGTACAGGGCTTCGAAAGGAGGCATCTTGATGCTCGCCTGATAGCTGTTATTGTAGGAAAACTCTGCCAAATGCAGATGGTCTTCCCACGATCCCTTGAAGTCTATCATACAAGCCCTCAACATGTCTTCTAGGATCTGAATGGTCCGTTCGGACTGCCCATCTGTCTCAGGATGATAAGATGTGCTGAACTTCAGACTGGTCCCCAGACTCTCTTGAAGACTCTCCCAGAAGTGAGATCTGAACCTCGTGTCTCTGTCCGACACGATACTGACAGGAACTCCATGCAGTCGAACAATCTCCTTCATGTACTTGTCCGCCAGAAGCTCCGTAGATTGTCCCACTCTGAAAGGTATGAAATGTGCTGACTTAGTGAGACGGTCAACAACTACCCATACTGCATTATTCTCCTTTGGACTGCGGGGTAGAGCGGTGACGAAATCCATAGTAACATGCTCCCACTTCCATTCTGGTATTGGCAAGGGCTGTAGTAATCCAGCTGGTCTCTGGTATTCGGCCTTCACTTGCTGACACACTAGACACTTTGCCACATATTATGCGATCTCCCTCTTCATCGCATTCCACCAGAAATGTTGCTTCAGATCCTGATACATCTTAGTTCCTCCAGGATGTATAGAGTAAGCTGAGCTGTGGGCTTCAGCTAAGATCTTCTGTCTAATCTCCCCTTGAGGCACACAAATTCTACCCCTGAAATAGAGTGCACCATCAGGATGTATGCAAACATCTGACCTCAGCCCTGCTTCCACTTGCTCTCTAAACTTCAGCAGTCTGGGATCTTCTCTCTGAGCCCTTCTGATCTCTTCCATCAGTGTCGGCTGGATCTAGAATGCCATCAACTGCACGGATCCACTGGTCCTTCGAATCACCATCAAATCTAGCCGCTCCATCTCCCTGAGTAACTCCTTCTGCTGAGTGAGCATCAAAACCATGTTGGCTTCAGGTCTTCTACTCAGGGCATCTGTCACAACATTAACCTTGCCAGGATGGTACTGCAGATCTATATCATAATCTGCCATCAACTTGAGCCATCGCCTCTGCCGCATATTCAACTCCTTCTGAGTGAAAATGTACTTCAGGCTCTTATGATCAGTGTAAATCAACACTCGGTCACCTAGCAGGTAATGCCTCCAAAGCTTCAATGCAAAGATCACAGCTGCCAGCTCTAGATCATGCGTTGGGTAATTCTTCTCATGTGGCTTTAATTGTCTGGATGCGTAAGCCACCACATGTCCATGCTGCATCAATACACATCCAAGACCCTTCCCTGAAGCATCACAGTACACAACCATACCTCCTGTCCCTGAGGGTGTCTTTAAGATTGGGTCTGAAATCAACTTGTTCTTCAATTCCTCAAAAGCAGACGCACACTCCTCAGTCCATATGTACTTCTCTCCTTTCCTGGTCAGCTTGGTCAATGGAGCTGCAATCTTCGAGAAGTCCTGCACGAACCTTCGATAATATCCAGATAGTCCGATGAAGGTCCTGATCTCTGTCACGTACTTCGGAGTCGGCCAATCCTTCACCGCCTGAATCTTGCTGGGATCCACCGAGATTCCTTCCTTAGAAACAATATGGCCCAAGAATGCTATACTCTTCAGCCAGAACTCACATTTGCTAAGTTTGGCATGAAGCTGCTCAAGTCGGAGAGTCTGTAGCACGATCTTCAGATGCTCCGCATGCTCCTCTTCATTCTTGGAATAGACCAGGATATCATCAATGAACACCAAAACAAACTTGTCCAAATAGGGTGAGAAGATTCTATTCATCAAGTCCATGAAGACTGCTGGGGCATTTGTAACTCCAAAGGGCATAACCAAGAACTCGTAATGACCATACCGAGTCCTGAACGCCGTCTTCTGGATGTCTTCCTTCTTTACCTTCAACTGATGGTACCCCGACTGCAGATCTAACTTCGAGAACACTTGGGCCCCATGAAGTTGATCAAAGAGATCATCAATCCTTGGCAACGGGTACTTGTTCTTGATGGTGACTTTGTTCAACTCTCTGTAATCAATGCACAACCTCTTGCCACCATCCTTCTTATTTGCCAACAGTACTGGTGCTCCCCAAGGTGAAGTACTCGGTCTAATCAGACCTTTGCTCGAATACTCCAGCAGCTGCTCCTTCAATATAGCCAATTCTGTTGGTGCCATCCGGTACGGTGCTTTAGAGATAGGAGTCGCTCCTGGAATAAGGTCAATAGAGAACTCCACAACTCTATCAGTTGGAAGTCCTAATATCTCCTCAAATACATCCGAAAATTCATTCCACACTGACACCGTCTTCTTCTCTTCAGCAGTGGCACACTCCAGTTGATCTTCCTTCCGGAGGGACTTGCGTTCTCCAAAGAACTGAAACTCCGGTTGGTGTGGAATCCTGAAGATCACCTTCTTCTCCCGACAGTCGATCACCGCATGATACTTGCTGAGCAAAGTCATGCCTAGGATCACATCGTACCCTCCAGTGTCCAGTACGAACATGTCGGCTTCTAACTTCCTACCACATAGCTCCACATTGCACGCCTTGCAAATCTTGTTAGTTATAACTACCCCATTCCCCGTACTAATTTCCCATTGGTCACTCATACAGACTAGGGATATAGAATGCAAAGCAGTAAATCTACTGGATATGAAGTAGTGTGATGCACCGGAGTCAAAAAGTGATAAGACTGGAACTGAGTGGACCAAGATCGTACCTGCCACTACTTCTCCAGATGCTTCGGCTTCTTTTGCTGTCAAATTGTAGGTCTGGCCTCTCCTGCGGCCTACTCCAGTCCTGGGTCCCCTCTAAGCCTGACCCAAAATCTGACGCTGAGAAGGAAGTGGAGCTCCTCTGCCTGCAGGTCCTAGATTCCTCCTCACGGTGGTGCTGGAAGTGCTGGGGGAGCTGCTCGAGCTGGAGGTACTGGTGGTGTCACTCGTGCTGGAAGTGCTGGTGGTGCTGGATGTGCATTCTAGTTCCTCTTGAATGGACACTCTCCCACCGAGTGGTTACCGGATCCGCAGGCCAAACACAGTCCATTGGCCATACGGCAGTTCTGCTGGTTGTGTCCGGGTTTCTGACAGTACCCACACACAAGTTGCTAAGGAGGAGGCCGAAAAGGCCGCTTGGCTACTGGGGCACCAAAAGCTCTGACTTGATTCCCCCTGTGCACCTGTTGGAACTGGCGCTTCATAGGCTTGTGCTGCAGCTCAACCTTCCTCTTCTTCTCCAATCCCTGCTCCACATCACGTGCAATAGAAAGGACTTGGGAGTACGTCTTCAGCTGGTGGGGTATAAGCAACATCTGAATGTCCACCCTCAGTCCTTGCTGAAATCTGCTAGCTCTCTTCTCTTCGTCGGCCACCATATACGGTGCAAACCGACTAAGCCTCAGGAATTCGGTAGCATACTCATCAACTGATCGATTCCACTGCTCTTGATGAACTGCTCCTCCATCTCCTTCTGAGTAGTTGCAAGGAAAAACCTCTCGTAGAAGCCCTTCGAGAACTGGTCCCAAGAGATAGGCTTCTCCAGCCTCGCCTTTTCAGCTAGCCACCAAGTCCTCGCCACATCCTTCAGCTGGATCTTGGCCACTTCTACTTGATTCTCAGCAGGAATTCTAGCCGCCTTTAGGAGATCGGTCATATCAATCAACCATTGCTCTGCATCCAGGGGCTTCTCCGTGCCCGAGAACTCTGCCGGCTGCAGCCTCCTGAAATCTGATATAGTCCCCAGCCTCTGCTCCCGGGGTGCAGTCAGTAATCCTTGCCGCAGGAGCTCTACCTGCTGCTGCTGGCTATCCATCATCCCCTGGAGTAGCCTCATCCTGTCGCTCTCCCCATTCGGACCTTCGCGGGAAGTGCTGGGACCGTTACGTGTCCCCCGTCTCTCCATATTCGAGCCGAGAGCTAAAAAGATGACAGAATATGAGATTTCAGGAATCAAGGATGGATTTCAAGAAAGGAATAGATAACTTCGTACTTGTGATTGGAATGTATAACAAAGACTCGTGTGACTCAGCCGCAAATTAACTCAACATTAATTTGTAGACTGGCTGTACTGAAGGTGTGAGAGCCTGGGCTCTGATACCAACCTGTGGCGCCCCGATCCCGGCGGGTACGGAGACGCCACTGCGACGTACATACGCAGGGCGATGGTACCATCACGTATGTACGCTAAGCATCAATACAACACAACACATGTACCAGAGTGCGGGAATACGTGGTATTATACATTCCAACATAATTTGTACAAGTACTTAGTCATCACAAACAGTGACATAATATTACATCAATATTACATCACTAGATAATACAAAAGTAGACTGTACATGATACAACAGATAATAACTCACGAGCTAGAAAGGGGATCTCGCGAGCGGGGGGAAAAGACCGGACGGAGCTACTGCTGATCCGCCTGCTCCTCGAGGTAGGCCTGATCCTCAGCTGATGGGTCCACCTCGGTCCAAGCTGCTAAATCTGGACATGCAAATCCAGGGTTGTTAGGGGGAAACCCAGCGAGTACAAGAAAAACCCAACGGTGAGTACAATAATAGCAAGTGCATCATGTCAAGTATAATGTACCCTAATCAATAAGCATGAAATAACCACAATAAATATTGAATATGAGAATGACACTAGCATTTATAAGGCATGAAATAAAGGCATGTATAGCAGGTCAAATGTCAGGTAATCAAACTAGGAAGCATGGAGTAACTACAATAAATGACAAGTATGGAAATGACACAAAAATTCATGTAGCATGAAGTAAAATTTCAAGTTATTATTATTAACTCGTTCAATTTGTATGTTTGGTATATAACCGGTGCCATATACTTTCGCATACAGATCTAGCGAGGTTGGTTATTGGAAATTGATGGGGAACGACGAACCATGTTTAGAATGGGTCCCGTGCATGCCCGGGACAATGGTCCAGGAGTATCCGGTACTGAGCCGGAACGTACCGCTAGGCACCGGGACTTACTATATGCCCGAAGGTCTTAGTACGCCCGAACAGGAATAGAGTGTCACCGTTCCCCACAGGATATACCTAGGGGATTATAGCACACCCGGACAGGCAGGCAAGGGGGTAGGGGTGCCAGTACACCCCTCGGAAACGCTTGGTGGCCTCCAGGTCGAATTCTACAGGAAGTTGTACAACATATGTATGGCCACCATAAACACAGAAACTATATCGATACCCATCAATTTCCCCCCATCCCGGTGTAAGTTGTTTAGATATGACAGAGTCAGATAATAATATTCACGGGGTGTTCACAAATGTACAATATCCATGATTATCCTATTACGGGGTCAACAGGAGTATAATACAGAAGTAATGTCAGGAGCCTCCCTATTTCAGGGGTTCAAGTATACAGGAGTACAGGAGCTCAGGAGTACCAAATATCTGGTAATAATAATATAATAATCATGTCATGTCCCCGTAACAGTGATAGTCATGAATATGTCATATAGTCAGGCATCAGGGGTGGTAGTGTTCGGTCAAGAGTCATGATGTCCAGGTATTTGTACCACATGAAAGTATAGCATATACCGTGTGTCAAGAACAGGCGTCAAGTATGACATATCAAGTATCGATGTCCAATGTCAAGTGATAAGTGTAGCAAGACAAGTATCGGGGTCGGGTATCACATGTCAAATATAGTATGGCAAGCATCAATACCAGGTGTCACATATCACATATAGCATGGCAAACATCAGTATCAAATATAGCATGAAAGATATCGGTGTCAAATATTGTGTATCAGTGTAAATACCAAGTGCCGGTGACATAAGTCATATATCAGGTGTAACATGCCAAATGTCGGTATAATTACTGTATATCAAGCATAACATGTCCAGGGTCGGGTAAATACCGAGTGCAACATCATATATTAATTTGTATAGCATGATATTATGTATTAAATTTACGGTAATAAGTACTAAGCATGGTAACATATCCATATCTCAATTCCAAGCTTAAAATATAAGAGGGTTTATTTTTTCGGTGTATTAAAAATACTCGCATAATGATAAAATAGAGGTATGTCAAAAATGAAATTGTACTCGCCTGAAACCGGGTAAAATACCGGTTAAAATCTGGGGAATCAGCGAACCGTTCGAGTAAACCTTTAGCCCACAATATATATTAAAATATATATTTATAAATATTTATATAAATATTAGAGAGGGAATGAGAGAGGAGAGAGAGGAGAGAGAAAGTTGTAGGAAAAAGAGAGGAAAAATGAGGTGTTTTTGAAATAAAATTGGGATTTAAAGGAGAGGGGTATTGATGTAAATAGAGTGAAGTAGTTTGAGGAAAGAGGTGGGGGTATTTTAGGAAAGTAGGATTTCTTTGTTTTTATTTAGGGAATGAAGAGAAGGAGTTGAAAGAAAGAAAGAAAGAAAAAGAAAGAAAGAAAGAAAAAGAAAAAGGAAGGTGGAGGGAGGGGGTGGCCGGCCGGCCACTGGCGCCGGTGGCCTGCCGGCGGCGGCGCTGCCGCCGGGGTGGAGGGCGGCGCGCGCGCGCGTGGGTTAAGGAGGAGGGTGGGCGTGTTGGGTTTTGTTGTTGTTGTTGTTTTGATGGTGGAAGTGGGTGTTTGTGGTGGTGGTGGTGATGTTTGGTGGTGTGGGGGAGTTAGAGGAGGTGGAGGAGGTGGTGATGAGTTAGTTGGAGTGGGGAATTTGGTGGTGGTGAGGGAGAATTTTGGAGGAGATGAAGATGGATGGTGATGGGTTTTGGGTTAAATTGAAGATGATGAGGTTGAATTTGGGTTGATGGAAGTGGAGGATGGTTGTGGGGTGATGGGGGATGCGGTGGCGGCGGCTAGGGCGTCGCCGGAGTTGGCGGTGGTGATGGTAGAGCGGCGTGCGTGAGTTGGGTGCGTGAGTTGTTGAGAGGTTGAAGATGAAGTGTGGTTTTTGGTTTTTTTTTTGTTTGTTTGAAAGTAATTATGAAAGTATGAAGTGAGATGGTTTAATAGAGATGGAGATGAGTAAATGGGGATGATGGAGGGAGTGGTTGCTCACTGCTCAGCCATGCCCTGCTCCCCCCTTGCTGCGTTGGTGTTGAGGAGATGGGAGTTGGTGTGAAGGAGGAGAAAAGAAAAGAAGAAAAGAAAGAAAGTCAAAGGAAAAAAAGGAAAAAAATTAATAAAATCAAATAAAAATAAAATAAAATAGTTTAAAATTTTTTATTATTAAGTAATTTATTTATTATAATTTCTGAAAGTATAAGTAGTGGGGTAGGGAAGGAAAAAGTACGGAAAGTTAAGACCGGTAATAAATATTATTATTTTAATAAGGCGAAAATTTGACTGTTTCAGGATCCTTCCAAAAAATTTTCAAAAATAAGAAATATTATTCTAAGATGTTTGTTGAAATCAGATTTGAAAAATATAATGTAGTTTTTAAAATAAAAATCCTGGAATCTTCCGGCGATACCGGTCGACACCAGGATCGGTCAAATTTTGATAAATTTTGAAAAATCCCAAAAAATATTTTAGCTAGAAAATGATATTCTAAGATGCACTGTGAAAGCCTTTTTTGAAAATTCAATCCCATTTGAATATTAAAAATCCGGGAATCAGTCAGCGATGCCGAACGACACCGATTTTGGAGATTTTGCAGAAAAATTTCAGAAAATTCCAGAAAATCATGAAAAATCTAAAATATTAGAAAACAGTCTCTGAAACTGTAAATGGTCCATTCGGACTACCAGAAAGTTGAGCAATATGGTCGAAAAAATTTGGAACACGTATCTGGGTACGTATCCCGGGTACGGGGTGCTACAGAGCCCTTCACGGGGTATTCGGCTTCTAATCTTGTTTTGGGTGATCGTTGCATCATAACATTTTAATTTGTACATTGATTAGCAATATCACCTATTCACCCCCCTCTAGGTGATTTCACAACATAGAACCGAAGTAGAACAATGTTTCGTGGTGATGCACAGTAAAACATGACATAATTAGCAAAACTCTTTGTATAGCTGTCAGAAAGAAGAGAATGACAAAATTCTCAAAGCAAGCACAACGAGCTTGTTTGAGACCATAGGTAGAACAATGAAGATGACATACATGAACAAGTTGAGTAAAAACACCAGGAGAAGGCTACATGTATACTATCTCAGACAAGTTACCGTTAAGAAAGACATTCTTAACACTCATCTGATATAAGGGCCATTTATGGACTAAAGCAACAATAATAAGAGTATGAATAGTGGTTATCTTCGCAACTAGAGCAAATGTCACTTCATAGTTAATGCCACATTGTGAAAACACACAGGCCACTAGGCGAGCCTTGTATCGATCAATAATCCATCAGACCGAGCCTTGATCTTGTAAATTCATTTGCAGCTTACCATTTTGGCACCAAGAGGCAAAGGGAAAAGATACCAGGTGCTAGTTTGATGAAAAGCTCACAATTTTTCATCCATTACTTGTTGCCATTCTGGATATTTAATAGCATCAAAATATGATTTAGGTTCTTATAAAGAATATATAGCAACAAGAAAGGATACAAACTCAGGTAAATAACAAGTCATCATGCATGATCTAAATCAAGCAGGAGGTTGATGACCTCGTGGAGGGTTGCGATAGGGAAGAGGATAATCACCTAGAGAAGACAGAATAATTGTAGAGGGGATTTTAGTTGGAGTGATATCCATGGAGGAGGAAGTGACATCTAGTATAGAATCTCAAGATAAAGATGAACGAGATACAAGTGTAGTAGTGAAAGTGGGTATGACTCTAAGGATAATTAGTGTAAATGTGAGTGTAAGTTAAGGAGCGGAAGCAAAAGGGGTGAAGAAGATTGAAGAAACAAAAGATCATAATCTAGTGAAGCTGCATAATAAGGAACATTTTTAAAAAATGTAACATGATGAGCAATACATAGACGTTGATTGATAGGGTCATAACACCAATACCCTTTGTAAAAAGAACTATTGATGCATACGTCAAGCAACGTACACGGCGCATGGTGCCTGTGTCACTGATGGAGAAGATGTCTTATTCCAGATTCTCAATACTTGTAGAATTTTCTATGTTCTAGTTTTTTATTTTGAGTTTCTTTATTCTTTGTTTCCTTTTGGTAGTTGTAATTCCACTGTGATTGAAAATTTTTTAGTTTCTAAAATTTAGAGTTGTAATTCTATTTTGATTAGGAAGTTTAGTTTTAATTGTATTCAAATTTTGTAAAGGCTATAAAAGGCCCCTTGTATCAAATAATATTTTGCAATGAAATGAATTATGATGAAAATTTCCTCAAAATTGTGTGAGTTTGTGGACTCTCTATAATTTTTTTCTTTGTATATGAAGCCTTAGAGAAATACTAGTTTAGAATGTGAAACTCTAGTTATCCTATCCCCTTATCTATCTTTTTCTCCTCCTTTAAAACCCTAATCCCAATTCTAAATGTCTCTTTCTAGCCTTATTTCAATTCTAAGGGGAAAAAGAAAAAAAAGAAAAATCTACATAAAAAAATACCCTGTTCATCTTCCCTGTCCTTTTCTCTTTCCCTCTCTCACCAAATACCAGCACCATCAACGTCATCTTTGCCCTCTGGTCAACAACCTTTCCCACGTACTCATTATCGACACCACCACCAACTGATCCCTCGTCTTCTGTGCTTGAGCCCCGACTTGCTCGTGCCCATGTGTGAGCCAAGTCCAGCAGCAGGTCATCACCCCAACGAACCTCGTCAACCCTTTCGCCTTTGTGCTCCACCGAGAACCGCCTTTAATCGAAGACAACCACTGTCAGACCACTGGCGATGGAAGCCGCCTAACGCGCATGAGCCCACGTCCAATTAGTTCCTTTCCAATCGCCCAATGTTGCCATACCTTGTCTGACCTTCACCATCATTGTCGAAGCGTCACCGACCTTCCTATGCAACGCCACATCTTCGCCAACTATCACCATTGATTAAAGAAGCCCTGTTGAATTTTGAATCCTAAACTGTTTTGTACTCCAACTCAAACCCGCTTTAGATCCTTAATCCAAACCCACTTCATATTTCCGACCGAACCACTAGCGACTCCAAACTAGATCCAATAAGCACAGTACTGGACCCGTTAAGGCTAAACAGACCTGTTAATATTTTGTTTCATTTCCAGGTCATATCTCACCGTTCAGAGTCCAAGTCGCGTGACTTTTGAGCTGTTGCGACCATGACAGATAGATATACATATCTATAGTCATCATAGGATACTGTGATCAATGCGATCCTCAGTAGGTATATTTCTAATTCATATCAATTATTTCGAGTTTGATAAATATCTGAGTTTTTATTGATTTAATTGATGTCAACAAACGTGAGATTATGCATATCTGCTTGCCAGTAATTTAATAGATTTGATATTGATTGTAAATTCTTATCATATAATATATTATCCTTAGTTGATTCTCGATTGAATTGGATTAAACTACGGATTAACTATTTTCTTGTATTATTAGTTTTTGATCCTTCCTACCAACGATTATTGCATGTTAGTGAAGCGTTATTAAGTGTTTTATTGCTGAGTTTTACACACACATCACCATTTTACATCAATTTGGTATCAAAGTATGATTAGATAGGATTTGCATCATCTAGGCACTTGTTAGGAATTTTACTATTTTCTTGCATTTTTTTTTGCATTTAGAAATTCTTACATTCATTTAGGTATTTGTTTAGTGAGTCCCAACCACCACTATGGATGTCCAGACTTTTGATGGTCGCCTAGACTATTCTGGTTATTTAAATGATCCCTAAGTCTTTCTTATTTGGTTCCTTTCATGCCTCGCTTCCCAAAATACGGAGTACGGGTACGTGATGATGGCCAACAGATACTCACATGAGGGAAATCTCTTCCGTAAATACCTTGCGTTGTAGTAAAGGAGCTAAATTCTCACACATATATACAAAAGACAACTAGAAGTTTCATTTTCACATAAAAGACATACATCTACAATTGTGTTTGTCTGGATACAAGACTGAAAACATAACAAAGCAGAAATACAAAAGATACAATTTTGGCATCAGGTCATTATAACAAGATAAAATGCCAAAATTCATAAGACAAGAAACTTTAGACTCACACATGGTAGCTCCCTGGGTTCCTTCGAACAGTGGCTCGTCAGTCTCCTCTAGCTCTGATGCTGAAAAATCAAGGTCTGTCAAAAACGGACAAGTAAGTGCACAAACAAAAAGAGGAAACAATAATATAGAAATGTGAAAGTAAAGGAGCAATATAAGTAGAGCACTGGAATGAATGAATAATAAATCTAACGGTAATATAAACTGACATGCAAAATACTAGTGAGAGTAACAGAACACTAGATCATGTAAAATAAGGTTATGCATGTATGCTATGACATGAATATAATGAGCATGAAGCACCCTGGACGAGTAATATCGTATATTAAAATCATTAAATCATAAGAACATAACATCACGAGTTAAAAATAACATGGTAGGTCCATGAACATCATGTAATCAAGATCATCCATGTCACAAATAATGAATCTAAGTCTAGCATGTTTTATTACTCTAACAAATGCAGCCATCCTATGCCCCATCCCACAGAGCTGTTGGCCCAGAGGCCTTCTACTCTAGTTTTGATGATGATTAACTCATGTAGTTATAGTTTACTAATAATCTTGTGATATTTATTTTCAGATATTTAACCAAGATATTAGTAGGTGATTAGCTTCAACAAAGGTGTTTTAGAGCTTTCACATGGTGATTCAAGAGCTCGAGCGTCAAATTCACATCTAGTACTCGGTTGGAGTCAAGCTCGGGGAATCGCGTTTGGATCGAGTCAGCTTGGAGACAAGAAGGTTTTCGGTTTGTTTAGTTAAAATTTAGTTTAGATCCATTGTGAAGATTAGATAGTGTGATATGCTCAAATTCACAACACACACTTGTTTTAAGTTTCATGTTTATTGGTTTTAGTTTTTGGTTTAACCGATCTTGGTTTTCATGAATAGATAGAATCAAAACAAGTTTACATGATTTAATGTATATTAGATTTGATCTATTTACATGGTTTAATGTATATTAGATTTGATCTATATACATATATGCTTCATCTATTTAGAAAAACTTATTTTGATATACTATTCATGTGTTTGGAGTTTTGTATTTAGACAAAACTTATTTTTAGATTTAATGTAAAAAACATAGATATAATACCTTTCATGTATATTAGATTCTATCCATATACAACATGCTTTAAAGTTGTTTAAATATCATGTTTTTGTATTTACATGAGTTTCGAAAAAATCGGATTTCCATTTCAAAAATTCTATTTTTGGAAAATACAGAATTTGGTTTAAGGAAAATTTTCAAGTTACAAAAATGGTTCAAATTGTTTGTAACATGATTTGATTTTTACTCAAACATGTTTATATTTCAAAGATATAATATGAACTGATTTTTGTGAAATTTATGTGATTTTATAGGATTTATTTGAAGATAAAAACCCACGTTTTTAAGTCCTATAATATCTGGCTGGCAGGCTGCCGGTCGACCAACGTGCACAGAACGTGCACGCAGCCAGGCTGGGGAGGCCGGTCGATCGGGTCGGTCGACCACCAGAGAGCTCTGCTCTCTGAAAAAGCCTCCGGTCGACTGAGCAGAGAGTTTGCTCTCTGTTTCCAGCTCGGTCGACCGGGCGGTCGACCGGCGAGAGAGCAATTGCTCTCTGGATTTGGCATGGTCGATCGGGCGGTCGACCGGAGGGCTCAACAGTCAAATTTTTGATCGTTGGCCGGTCGATCGGAAGGGCATTCTGGCCCTTTTCAGCTACCAACGGGCAGATTTCTAATGGGGCTATAAATATCCCATTTGAAGTTGGTTTTCAATAAGAATTTCAAGAGCTAAATTTCTCACCTTTACAAGTGTTTTAATACAAGTTTTCAAAAGAGTTTTTAGTGCCAAAAGATCTATCTTCATTTGTTTTAGAGAGTTGGAAAAATTCAAAGAAAAAGAAAGTCTTTGGGATTGTTTTGATCTTCATTTTTATATCAATTCTAGAAGTTTTTCCAAGAGTTTTTCTTTGTATTTTTGTTTTCTAAACTCTTTATTTCTCACACTTGAGCTTATCATTCTATCCTATCTATAGGATCTTGGTTTTAGTGAGAAAATTAGTTTGTGGTTGTTAGACCACCAAGTTGTAAACCTTCCATTGATTGTGATATCCCTCTAGTGAGAGGTGATTGAGTTGTTATCCCTCAAATGTGAGGTTATAGTGGAAGTGGTATTTGGCTCCGTCTAGTGAGAGGTAGAGATTGTGTTGGAATCCCTTAAGTGTGAGGTGATTGTTGTTTGTGTGGCTAAGTGCCTATCCCTCTAAGTGTAGAGGTGATTTGTTTTGTGCCTTGCCTCTAAGAGTAGAGGTTGTATTGGTTGAGAGAGGAGTTGTGTACTCCCGATTGTATTTACCCTAAATCCTCAGTGGAGGTTCCCTGTTTGGGAAGTCCTCTGTGGACAAGTTAGTGAAAACCTTCTGTGTGAAGGTGGGGACGTAGAGCTGTGGTTCGAACCTCGAAACATATCTTGGTGTTTGCGATTGATCCACTTTCTCTAACTCTCTCTTACTTTGTGCATTGACTCATATTGTCAAATCATATACATGCTTGTGTTGTTTGTGTGTGCCCATACTTGTGTTTAACCAAGAGAGCTTCATATAGAACCTCAACTCTTATTCAGAGGAATCAAGAGGAGTTAGTCCAGAGCCCTTCACCGGGAATTCGGCTACACTCTTTGGTTACACTAAGTGTGTTACAATTAAGTTTTTAATTTTCGTATTATTGTTCATTAGATTAGCCGTACACCTATTCACCCCCCTCTAGGTGTACTTTCAATTGGTATCATAGCCTACACTCCTGATATTAGGTTTAACCACGTAGGAGTGTGATCTTGGTTTTGCTAATCTAGATTTGCATTTGCATACTTATATTGTTTACACACACTCATGGACTTCATGACCCCACCTATGTTTGATACATCCAACATTGTTGTTTGGAAGGCTAGGATGTCCATGTACCTAAAAACCCTAAGCTTGCATGTTTTTCTTACCGCTACCAAGAAATCCTATCTTGGTAATAGCAAGCATATAGAGGCCAATGCACAAGCCCTTGAGGCACTTAGAAGCACGCTTAATAAAGAATATCTTATGATAGTTTCTAATTATGATTCCGCCTTTACAGTGTGGAACACGTTGACCTCCTCCAAGCTTCAAACGCCAACCATTGTGGAGGATGAATCTAGTGGAGAATCCGAGCAATATTGCTACATGGTCCAAGGGAATGACTCCCTTGAGGTAAACTCAGAAACTCAATTAGATGATGATGATGCTAGTTCTTCTAGTGATGATTATATTGATGCCAATGCTTTGAATGAAAAACTCTCCATTGTTTGTGAAAAATTGCTTGAAAAATATCATCTTTTGAAAAAGAAGAGTTTTGGACTTAACAAAGAAAATAAGGATTTGTGTTCAAAACTAGATTTGATTTTGCAAGAGAAAGTTCAGATTTCTAATGAAAGGGATTCATTGAAATCCAAATTTAACCTTGCTCTAAAAGAAAATGAAATTTTAAAAATAAAAATGATTTTGAAAATGTTTTGAAGAAAAATGAGACTTTAACTTCAAAACTTGATTTTGTCTTAAAAGAGAATGAATCCTTGAAAAATAAAATTACTTCTATTTCAAAGGATTTGGATTTGGTTTCCAAGAAAAACATTTCTTTAAAAAATGATTTAGATTCTCATGTTTGTCATGCTAGTGTAGCTTCACATTCTAGCTCACCTATTGCATGCTCCACTTTATCTTCTAGTATTAAAAATGATATAAATATTTTAAAGAAAAGTGTTGAATGTTTGGGCTCCACTTTGATCCATTGTGCCACAAACCATACACGTTTGGAATCTATGTTTCGAAAGAAACAAGTTCCTTCTATGCTTGCACACAAACCACGGCATACACATGCTCCTCACGTTCACACCCATCACACAATGTATGCTCATGTGTATACATGTACACATTGTGGACGTAAGGGCCACCTTACTAAATTTTGTTATGATAGGATACATGATTCAAATTTATCAAATAAATTTGTTTGGGTTAGGAAAAAAGCTAACCCCCATGGACCCAAAAGAGTATGGGCACCAAAGACCACTCCTATTTTATTTGACGTAGGTGTGGGCTCTCACATGACGTGAGAGTAATGGTGCCTTGAGGTGGATGCGTTCCGAACTTAAAGAGGACTACCTGGATGCATCACTTTCAAGGGGAGTTTGGTGGGAGGACCAGCTCGGTTTGGAGACATAGAGATATACCCTCATGGTTTTGGTAACAATCTCTAAACTCTCATTATGTTTACATACTTTTCATATTGTTGATTTTTAGCATGTTTTGATGTTTCATGATTAGTATGTTAAATGTCATGATTATTAGACTTGTGATATGCATGATTAGTATTTGAGATCACCCTTATTTAATATGGACTTATATCTTTGTGTTCTCACATTTGTTTTAGCTATTGTGTATATCATAGACCTATGCATGTGCATTTACATATTGATCATATGTATGTTTATAAGTTTTGTTTTGATTTCTATGCTTCATGTTATGACTACATGCTTAGATGTTAGTTTTTATTAAAACTTGGATATATACTTGTACAACTAGTGAGCCATATAGATTATTATATGTTTGTACTTGAATGCTCATTTGTATCCATTAAATATACTAGTATAGGCTAGTTTTGATGATTCATGCATTTTGACTTGTATTTAATATTTTTGACATGTTTTTCATGTTTATTTTGTCTAAACTAATAGTTATACATATACATCCTTGAGCCACTTGCCTTCATGCATATACGTTTGTGGACTCGTTTATGTTTAGATATGTATGTATACTTTAATTTGTACAAGATATACATATGCTTTGAAGATTAAATTATTTTGATGAAAATTAGATTTTCTTATTTTTCATGTTTTAAGGAATTTCACATTGAGCTTGATTGCCTATTTTCATGATGATGTGGTTCACATAACTCTTATACACTCACTTTACTTAAAGTTTTCTCATGATTTTATTTTCATGAGTATGATATGTGCCTTATAGTTTTTGAGTGTTTGATGATCGTGTGACTTACATGTTTTTCATGAAATATATTTTTGTTTTATTCCTTGATTAAAGGATTTCGTACTAGTTTACAATTTTATCATATAACTAGTTACGGTATTCTTCATTTGTTAGAGTCTTCAAGCGTGTTATATTATTTTCAAACTTATTTTTGAAAACCGCTACCCTTTCAAGGGCAGCTGGTTGGGCGACCATGCCTTGTATGCTCATTATTGAAAATTTATTTAAAACATGTGCATGAAATGGGTGGTAGGAAGTATGAGTTATACACTTGATCTTATTTTATTTTCAATTGATATCATTGTATCTTTTCAATTGGTATCACTATTGACATTCTTTTTGTATACTCATATAATTTTTTATATATGAATGCTTAAACTTTAAATAGTATCAATTTCGATTGGTATTTATTTTTTCATACATATATATGTATTTTATTTGTGCTTACTATATCTCTATATCTTTGAGCACAAATTTTGGTTATGCTAAGCTTGATTCCTTAAATGACTATTATATTTTAATTGATTATTTTTCAATTGGTATCTTATACAAGCTTATGCATCATTTTGTTTGGTATTTCATAAAGAGGGAGAAAATTCATATTTCACCTTTTAATTAGTTTTGTTTACCTTTGGTATTCTACTCTCACACTTTATGTTGAAAAATGATTGAAAAATGATATTGATTTTTTTTGAAATCATATGCTCCTAATGAAAATCATTTTCAATTGGTATATGTTTGATTATTTTCAATTGGTATATGTTTCATTTTTAATATTGATATCAAACACATTAAATTGATATTATTCTCTATTTGGTATCTCTATTGTAAAATGAGTTTAGTGTTTAACCAAAAAGATTGGTTAATGTTTTTTAAATTGGTATCAAAAGTGTAAAATATTTTCAATTGGTACTAATTTTTACAATTGGTATCAAGATTACCTATATATTTATATCTTTCAATTGATATCAAAATTTTTGTTGGTTTCTTCAAAATATTTTGTTTATTTTCAATTGGTATCATCATTTGGTATCATGATGTTTCTATGTATACCTTTGCACTAAATTGATATATTTTTTTCAATTGGTATCATAATATTTTGATTTGATTTCACCCCTTATTGATTTTTGTTTCGTATAAAAAGGGGAGAACATTGTTTTATTATTTACTTTAACTCCTTTGTTGATGATTGACAAAAAGGAAGAGAAGTATTTTAGTATATATGCATGTTTATTTTAGTATATATGCATGTTTATTTAAATTTATTTGTTTTATGTTTTGTTGAAATTGGTATCAAGAGCATGGATATTAGTATGAAGAACATATTTTGTTGTTTTATTTTGTTGATATCAAGAGCTTTTATTGAAATTTTTATTGGTATCAAGAGCAATTATTTAAGAACATGTTTATTTTAAGTTTATATTTTCAATTGGTATTTAAGAACATGTTTGTTTTAAAAAGGGGGAGAAGTAATTTATTTTAAACATTTGGTATCAAGAGCATGCTTATTTCATTGTTTTATGCATGTTTATACATATTCATGTTTAACATTCATTGCATATCTTATTGTTTATTGCTATGCATGAGTTAAGAGGGAGCTTCTTTGAAGCTTAACTTTAATCCATGCATATATAACTCCATGAGTTTTGTCATCATCAGAAAGGGAGAGATTGTTGGCCCAGAGGCCTTCCACTCTAGTTTTGATGATGATTAACTCATGTTGTTATAGTTTACTAATAAACTTGTGATATTTAGTTTCAGATATTTAACCAAGATATTAGTAGGTGATTAGCTTCAACAAAGGTGTTTTGGAGCTTTCACATGGTGATTCAAGAGCTCGAGCGTCAAATTCACATCTAGCACTCAGTTGGAGTCAAGCTCGGGGAATCTCGTTTGGATCAAGTCGGCTTGGAGACAAGAAGGCTTTCGGTTTGTTTAGTTATAATTTAGTTTAGATCCATTGTGAAGAGTAGATAGTGTGATATACTCAAGTTCACAACACACACTTGTTTTAAGTTTCATGTTTATTGGTTTTAGTTTTCGGTTTAACCAGTCTTGATTTTCATGAATTGATAGAATCAAAATAAGTTTACATAGTTTAATGTATATTAGATTTGATCTATATACATATATGTTTCATCTATTTAGAAAAACTTATTTTGATACACTATTCATGTGTTTGGAGTTTTGAATTTAGACAAAACTTATTTTTTGATTTAATGCCAAAAACATTGATATAATACCTTTCATGTATATTGGATTCTATCCATATACAACATGCTTCAAAGTTGTTTAAATATCATGTTTTTGTATTTACATGAGTTTTGAAAAAATTGGATTTTCATTTCAAAAATTCTATTTTGGAAAATATAGAATTTGGTTTAAGGCAAAATTTTCAAGTCACAAAAATGGTTCAAATTGTTTGTAACATGATTTGATTTTTACTCAAAAATGTTTGTATTTCAAAGATATAACATGAACTGATTTTTGTGAAATTTATGTGATTTTATAGGATTTATTTGAAGATAAAAACCCATGTTTTTAAGTCACATAATATCTGGCTGGCAGGCTGCCGGTCGACCGGGCCGGTCGACCGTGGTAGTGAGCGGTCGACCGGGCCGGTCGATCAACGTGCACAGAATGTGCACGCAGCCGGGCTAGGGAGGCCGGTCGACCGGGTCGGTCGACCGCCAGAGAGCTCTGCTATCTGGAAAAGCCTCCGGTCGACCGGGTTGGTCGACCGGGCAGAGAGTCTGCTCTCTGTTTCCAGTTCGGTCGACCAGGCGATCGACCGGCGAGAGAACAGTTGCTCTCTGGATCTAGCACGGTCGACCGGGCGGTTGACCGGATGGCTCAACGGTCAAATTTTTGACCGTTGGTTGGTCGACCGGAATGGCATTCTGGCCCTTTTCATCTGCCAACGGGCAGATTTCTAATGGGACTATAAATACCCCATTTGAAGTTGGTTTTCAACAAGAATTTCAAGAGCTAAATTTCTCACCTTTTCAAGTATTTTAATACAAGTTTTCAAAAGAGTTTTTAGTGCCAAAAGATCTATCTTCATTTGTTTTAGAGAGTTGGAAAAATTCAAAGAAAAAGAAAGTCTTTGGGATTATTTTTGATCTTTATTTTTATATCAATTCTAGAAGTGTTCCCAAGAGTTTTTCTTTGTATTTTTGATTTCTAAACTCTTTATTTCTCACACTTGAGCTTATCAGTCTATCCTATCTATAGGATCTTGGTTTTAGTGAGAAAATTAGTTTGTGGTTGTTAGACCACCAAGTTGTAAACCTTCCATTGATTGTGATATCCCTCTAGTGAGAGGTGATTGAGTTGTTATCTCTCAAATGTGAGGTTATAGTGGAAGTGGTATTTGGCTTCCTCTAGTGAGAGGTAGAGATTGTGTTGGAATCCCTTAAGTGTGAGGTGATTGTTGTTTGTGTGGCTAAGTGCCTATCCCTCTAAGTGTAGAGGTGATTTGTTTTGTGCCTTGCCTCTAAGAGTAGAGGTTGTATTGGTTGAGAGAGGAGTTGTGTACTCCCAATTGTATTTGCTCTAAATCCTCAGTGGAGGTTCCCTGTATGGGAAGTCCTGTGTGGACGAGTTAGTGAAAATCCTTCTGTGTGAAGGCGGGGAAGTAGAGCTGTGTGCTCGAACCTCGAAACATATCTTGGTGTTTGCAATTGATCCACTTTCTCTAACTCTCTCTTACTTTATGCATTGATTCATATTGTCAAATCATATACATGCTTGTGTTGTTCATGTGTGCTCATACTTGTGTTTAACCAAGAGAGCTTCAAATAACATCTCAACTCTTATTCAGAGGAATCAAGAGGAGTTAGTCTAGATCCCTTCACCGGGAATTTGGCTACACTCTTTGGTTACACTAAGTGTGTTGCAATTAAGTTTTTAATTTTCACATTATTGTTCATTAGATTAGCCGTACACCTATTCACCCCCTCTAGGTGTACTTTCAAGAGCAACTGCATATCAAATAGATGATGAGTTAATGGATTCTGATAGCGTAGAAAAATAGTTAACTATACTCACGTATCATGTAACATGTAGTAACAGGTGCACACATAAATCATAAGAACACAAGATCACCTGTGGTAAGGCCCTCGGAGGAGACGCCCTTCCAAGCATACCTCCCTGATTTTCCCTGCTATCAGTCTCCCTTAGTAACCCAGACTTGGTTAATTCCATTAATCAATGTTGTTGGCCCAAAGGCCTATCACCCTAGTTTTGATGATGATCAACTCATGAAGTTATGAGTACTAATGATCTTGTGTTTAATTAGTGACAGATTCATTATCAAGATCTTAGTAGGTGCATAGCTCAACAAAGGATAAAATGTCAAGATTTGGAGCTAGTACGGTGTGATCCAAGGAGCTTTTGGATCAAGCTTGGACCAAGTCAAGAAGATGAGAAGCCTTCAAGAGAAGACTTCAAGAAGATGAAGACTTGTGTCTAGGTATAAGATTTAGTTTTTGTTTTTAATAAAAATGTAAAGGATAGAATAGTTGGTGGATTGCTCAAGTCTATATCACACACACACTCTTAATTTAAATGTCTTTTCATAAAAGAATTTTCAGTTTTAGAAAAGACTTTCTTTTTGGAAAAACATCATGTTGGTTTTTGGTATTTCTTTATATGCATATCCTTTGACCAAAATCATGTTATATGCTAAATGTCAAAAACATAGATATTTCATCTTGATTGTGTAGTGGATCATATCCATACACACTATGCTTTAAAATGAACTTAAATATCTTGTTTTTGTATTTTGTGAAGTTATGGAAAACTAAGTTTTGGAAAAACATGTTTTGGAAAAACAGTTTTTATTTTTGAGCCAATATTTCCATATTACAAAAATAGTCCAAATCTTTTATAACATGCCTTGATTTTGTGCAAGCATGTTTGTGTATCAAAGTATATTGGTAAAACTATTTTTGTAGATTTTTGAGTATTTATGGGATTTTATTTAAACCAAAAGACTTACTTTTTAAATCCCTGAAAACAATTTCCAGGCTTCAGATAAGTCGACTTGCCACCTTTATAGTCGACTAATCCTGAAGTCGGTCGACCGACGTGCACAGACGTGCACGCCTTTGTGCACTGGAGAACGGCCGACTGGGCGGTCGACCGCTCCAGAGAGCTCTGCTCTCTGGAAATCTCGGCCGACCGCACGGGTCGACCGACAGAGAGTTTTACTCTCTGCTCCAGTGGCGCGGTCGACCTGGCGGTCGACCGGTCCGGTCGACCGGCAGTTCTGACAGATCCCAACGGCTAGTTTCTGGCAGCCTATAAATTGGAGGGTCTTGTCATTGTTTTGATACAAGATTTTGGAGACTTCTTGAGCCAGTTTTTCTGATACTTTTAAAAGAGTTTTCTCCACATATTTGAGTGCAAATACTTCCAATCTAAAGGGAAGATTTTATCAAGAGTGTTTAAGTGATTCTTTGAGTTTTTCACCATAGTTTCTTTCCTTGCTTTCTCACACCACACTTGAGCTATCCATTGTCTATTCATCCTATAGGTGTGTTGTAGTGAGAGTGATTTTTAGGTGATCAAGTGTTGTGATCACCAAAGAGATTTTCTTTGTTCTTTGAGGAGACGGGCAAGTGTGCTCGTTGGTGGTTTAGAGTTCGGTTGTGAACTCTTGGTGGTTTGAGGTGCGGCCTCGGCAAGCTAGAGTGCTTGCGTGTGTACGGGACTTGGGAGTCCGAGGGATTGTAGGTGTTGCGGCACCAAGGAGAGATCCATTGGGATCTTGCATAGTGGAAATCCTTCGTGTGTCGAAGGCGGGGATGTAGAGCAAGTGTGCTCGAACCTCGAAACAAACCCTTTGTGTTTGCGATTGCTCACTCTATCTCTCTCTCTTTGTCTCCTTTATATCTTGCATTTAATTATTGTCTTTATCATTTACATGCTTGATATACTTGTTGTGCATATTTGATATATACTTGCGTGGGATTGCTTGCTAACACTTGTATTCAACCAAGAGAGCCAACGCGGCACCTCAACCCATTCAAGGGGAATTTAGAGGAGTTTGTCCAGAGCCCTTCACAGGGAATTCGGCAACACTCTTGTGTTATACATAAGTGTTTAGTGTAAGAGTTTTATTTTGGTCATCTTAGTTTTAATTCCACATTATTTGGCATTAAGTGACCATTAGATTAGCCATCACCTATTCACCCCCCTCTAGGTGATTTTACAAATGTAAGTTCAAGATAATGTGTGACTCAGCGTAACATGATTATGAATCGGATCAAGAGTAACAATGTCAAATAGTGATTACAATGCGTATCAAAAATTTTAGAAAAATGGAAAGCGGTGGCAATATCGAGTGACAAATGCATAATAGTATAAGTGATGCTAGTATATTAGGATATAGACATAATCATGAAATAATAATCATGAGATAGGGTGACAACAACTTACTTATACAATATTTACTAATTTATAATTATATTTGAATGGTCATTTATGTAACAAACATCCCATGCATGCATGTCTTACAATACACATGATTCGGAAAGGACATGGGAATCAAGATCGGAAAGAAATTTATAAGCTAACAAAAGAACATAGAGGGAGAGAGAGAGAGTATGTGCACTTGCCTGGTTTCATTGGATCTGATTTTCCGTAACTGCAACCGGCTCTGGGTAAGATTCGCGGTCTAAATATTGCGTGAATTAATTAGAGACTTGACTTTTTCTTTATTCAGCGATAAGTTGAACGAGAATGTTATTTTTACTATTTATTATAATTTTGCTTGGTTGATATTTTCAAATAATTCAATTTTCTAAATTTGAAAACCATTTAAAAATATAATTTCATGATAAAATACATGCATAAACTAATAAATTAATGTAAATATTTACATATTAATGGATTATGAATTTTACATTTTTGTGATATTTAGAAATTTATTGGCAATTTTTAAATAAACAATCATTAAATAATGATTGTTAAGAATATTTAATTTCATGTTATTCTAAGTAATATTACATCAAAATAATTTTACAGAGTTCCAAATTTAGTTGTGATTTTATATGAATTTTATGAATTTTTTTTGAGTTTATTTCAAATTTTTAGAATTAAAATAAGCCTAAAAAATCAATAAAAACCTTAACGCATCTGTTTGCTATATTAACGGGTCTGCTACGGTAATAAGTTTAAGTCTGGGTCTACTACAGTTCTGGGTCGGATCACCATAGTAAAATGCCATAGTAAAATTCTGAATTTTACTATTTTTTTCTCTTTTTTCGCTCTTTTTTTTATTTAGGGCCGGGTCGGGTCTGCAAAACAGACCCGAACCTGGGTCTGGTCTGCAAAACAGACCCGAACTGGAGTCTGGTCAAGCCTTGGCCTGACCAGACTAGGCCTGGCCAGCCAGGCCAGCTCTCGGCTTGGGCCGCTCGGCCTGGCTGGCCGAGAGCACACTGCTGTGCATTGTATATATATATATATATTTTTTCTTCTTCTCTAAAAATAAATTTCTAAAAATTGTTAAAGAATAATGATAATTAGAAGGCATATCTTAGATGTTCTACATAATTTTATTGGGATTTTAGTACACATTTTTCATGGTGAAATTAAAGCTAAAAAGTAGTGTAGGCAACCTGTTCGGTGAAATGCTACAAAGAACTAAAATCTACTAAAATGCAAAATAACTTACCTGGAATGCTTCCCTTCAGTCTGAATCTTCTTCTCTTCGTCCAACACTTCAGAGTTTTGGGAGAGAAAGTGAGAGAGTGGTGAGAAAGAGAGAGAAACTTGGGGTTTGCAATTTACTTGAGATGGTGAATTGCCCCTTATATAGGCACCACACACCCCTAGGCAATCCCTGAGAGCTATGAGTACTTTGAGGGAGTAGTGGGTTCAGTTGGGGTGAGTGAAAGTGAGGGGGGAGAAAGTGTGAGAGAAGTTAGAGGAGAGAGAGTTGGGGAAGAGGGAGAAGATGAAGAGAATTAGAAGGAGGTTTAAATAGGTGGGCTTGGGCCTCCATACCACACGCCAATGTGGCATTGTGGTTTAGTCATTCCTCTCCCTCTTAGCCAATTTGGGTTCAAGCCCCAGTGTTTGTAAATAATTTGCAGAATTTTTTATTTTTTTTATTTTTTTGCCTTTTCTTAATTCGGTTAAATTCCTATTTAATTCAGAAAATTTTTAAAAATAGAAAATATTATTTTAAGTATCATTGAGAAATCAAAATTTCTAAATTCATCCCTGATTGCAAATTAAAAAAAATCTGGGAGTCTTATAGCGACACCGATAGGTCTCGGATTTCGCAAATCTTCAATTAATTTAGAAAAATTTTGAAAAAATCTAGAAAAATCTGAAATATTAGAAAATATTATTAGAGTTAAATTAAACTCATTTTTGGCCACCAGAATAGATATTTATACCATACCAACCACTAGTGAAAATATATTGGTGACTAGAACTGAGGGTTACAATCTAACCCACTTAATAAAAAGAATTTCATCCTCGAAATTCAAAAATAAACAAGAAGAAGAGTATTCTAAGCTATAAGATGATATAGATAGCTAGAGGTGAGATAAGTTACCTGAGAAAATATGAGGATATTTAGCCCTAAATTCATTTTCCCGTTCTCAGGTAGAATCCCTAGGAGAGTTTGGATCCTAAAATACCAGTACCAGGGAATGGTCTTGTTCTTCAGAACATTCTTCTTCTTGTTGATGATGCGGATTGGCTGAACCTCATAGGATAGATCACGATTCAGTCACAGGTCTGAATAGTCCAGAATATGTTGGTCATCCCTGACATACTTTCTTAATTGAGAGATGTGGAATACGTCATGAACACCATCTAGTGCTGGCGGTAAGGCTTCTCGGTATGCTACTTCTTTGACTCGCTCTATAATGTCAAAAGGTCCAATGCATCTGGGACTCAACCTCCCACTGTAGCTGAACCTAATGACTTCTTGAGTATTTGAGATATTAAGAAATACAAGGTAACCTATTACAAACTCTAAGGGTCTTCTCTTGGCATCAACCTACTTTTTCTGACGATTTTGAGCGACTTTCATATGTTTTCTGATCTTGGCCACCTTCTCTACTGTCTGTAAAACCAGATCCGGACCGAGCAGCTTTCATTCACCGATATCATCCTAGCACACAGGAGATCTGCACCTTCTCTCATAGAGTGCCTCCTATGGAGCCATATGAATACTAGTCTGATAGCTGTTGTTGTAGGAGAACTCCACTAAACGCAGATGGTCATCTCATGATCCCTTAAAGTCCAGTATACAGGCTCTAAGCATATCCTCTAGGATCTGAATGGTCCTTCTGATTGGCTATCAGTCTGAGGATGGAATGCCGTGCTGAACTTTAACTTGCTCCTAAGCTCCTTTGAAGACTTCCCTAGAAATGTGACACAAATCTGGTGTCTCTATCTGAAATAATACTAAAGGGACTCCATGCAATCTGGCTATTTCCTGCATGTATTTCTCTGCCAGTGCTTCTATGGACTGTCTGACTTTGAAAGGTATAAAGTGAGCACTTTTCATGAGTTGGTTCACGATCACCTATATAGCATTGTTCCTTCTTGGACTCTTAGGCAGGTCTACAACAAAGTCCATGGTGATATTCTCCCACTTCTATTCAGGCATAGGGAGTGGTTGTAGCAGCCCAGCCATCCTCTCGTGTTCCGCCTTGACTTGCTGGCATACAAGGTAACATGCTACGAATCGAGCTATCTCTCTTTTCATTCCGTGCCACCAAGAGTGTTACTTGAGGTCTCTATACATTTTAATACCCCGAGGGTGTACCAAATAAGGGGAACTGTGGGCTTCAGATAGCAATTCCCTTCATTTCTCAGATGGTACACAGAGTGCTTCCGAACCGAAGCGAACCATCAGCACGAATGACTATATCCTGTCTCAGTCTAGTTTCCACTTCTTCTCTGATCTTCTACAACTTAGGATCTTCCTCCTGAACCTCCTTGATCTTTGCGATAGAGATTGATGAGTCACGAAGGTCATGAGTCTTCTAATATCTCTAGGTAGAATGATTTGTAAGTCTAGCCTAAGGATTTCTTCGTGCATTTCCATCTGCCGAGTCATCATCATGAAAGAGGGCTTCCTACTGAGAGCATCAAGAACTACATTCACCTTCCCGGGGTGGTATTGCAGGTCTAGATCATAGTCTCCCATGAGCTCTAGTCATCTCCTCTGGTGCATGTTGAGTTCTTTTTAGGTAAAAATATACTTGAACTCTTATGATCTGTGAATATCTCCACACGCTCCCTGAGAAGATAGTTTCTTCACACCTTAAGGGCGAAGATGACTGTCGCTAGTTTCAGATCATGGGTTGGATAATTTCTCTCGTAGGGCTTCAGTAGTCTTGAGGCAAATGATATCACTCAGCCTCATTGCATCAACACACAACCAAGTCGCGCCCAGAAGCATCGCTATGTATCACCATCCCCCATATCCTTCTGAAATTGCTAGAATTGGTACTGTTGTCAATCGATCCTTCAGTTTCTCAAATGCTAAATGGAGTTCCTCTGTCCACTGATACTTCACTTCCTTTCTAGTGAGCTTGGTTAGAGGCTCGACGATCTTGAAGAAATTTTGGACAAACCGATGATAGTAGCCAGCCAGTCTAAGAAAACTTCTCACTTCTTTGACATACTTAGAGATTGGCTAATCTCTGATAGCTTCTACTTTGGTTGGATACACCAAGATGCCATCCCCAGATATAATATGCTCGAGAAATGAGACATGGTCTAGCCAAAAAGAGCATTTACTAAGCTTTGCATGCAACTTCTCTTATCTTAGAGTTTGCAGGACAATCCTTAGGTGCTCCGCGTGCTCCTCTTTGGTCTTAGAATAGATCAAGATATCATCGATGAAAACCATGATAAACTGATCTATGTATGGAGCAAAGACATGATTCATTAAGTCTATGAATATCGCTGGAGCATTGGTGACTCCGAACGACATAACAAGGAACTCGAAATGTCCATATCGCGTCCGGAAAGCAGCCTTAGGCACATCCTCAGCTTTCACCCGAGCTTGGTGATCACCAAAATGGAGATCTAGCTTAGGAAATACTGTGGCATCCCCCAGTTGATCGAAGAGATCGTCAATTCGAGGTAAGGGATACTTGTTCTTGACTGTGATTTGGTTCAGCTCCCGGTAATCAATGCATAGTCGATGGCTACCATCCTTCTCTTGACTAAAAGGACCGAAGAACCCCAAGGTGAAGCACTCGGTTAGATTAACCCTTGTCGAGCAATTCTGGAATTTACTTTTTCAGTTCCACTAGTTCTACTGGAGCCATGCGGTATGACACCTTAGAAATAGGAGCTGTTCCAAGCAAGACTCCGATACTAAATTCAATCTCTCGAATAGGGGATAGTCTTGGGAGATCCTCAGGAAAGATGTCAAGAAATTTACATACCACCCCAGGCATATCAACCCGCTCTTTAGAATTCAAAAACTCTAGCACTCCCTTCAGTTACCTCTTCTTGAATCGGGCTTGCTCCAGAATACATCCCAAGTATGAAATTCAAACTCTGGATGACTGGGGACCCGAAAGTAACTATCATTTTCCTACAGTCAATGAGAGCATAGGAAGTGTCCAACCAGTCCATGTCCAAGACAATGTCAAACCCAAAGTCATTTATGACTATCAGGTCGGCTAGAATCTCTCTACCATATATCACTATAGGAGACTTCCTACATTCCTTGAAACAAACGACTATCCCACCTTCAGTGGCTATGTTCCAGGGGTTAACCATGTCATCACAAGAAATGTGGTGCCGAGTAATAAAGTTTGCAGAAATAAAAGAATGGGTAGCCCCGAAATCGAAGAGAACATGTGTAAAAATAGATTGGACTAAGATGATACCTGTGACGACTCCATTAGCCACTTCAGCTTCCTCCAAAGTCAGATTGTAGGCCCGACCTTGCCTCTTCATTAGTCGGCCTTGCTAAGGCATCTTTCCCATAATTCTAAGGAACAACTCCAACTAGGTTGGAAGTACAACTCGGGGCTGTGTGTGGGTTGGGGTCTACTGCGGCGTGGGTCCTCTGGATGTGAAATTGTTGGCCTTGGGACAGTCTTAGAGCTGATGATCACTGGCCCCGCAAGTCAGGCACTTGCGATTTACCCGCCTACATTCCTTCAGGGCATGACCGGGCAGATGGCAGAAGGTGCAGACCAACTTCTTTCGAGATATGGTGGCACAGGTGCTGGAACTAGGGTAGGCCTCTTGGGTGGTGGGGGCCTGACACCGGATCTACCAGGAATATGGGTCATTAGGCATTTTTGGGAGAGCGCTAGTAGTCCCTTCCTTTACTGTAAGATCTGCTCTTGAGTCCTTACTGTCTCCAGAACTTGGGTGTAGGTGTTGAGCGAGAGTACATCAATATGGCTCTGAATGTTGATATCCAGCCCTTGAAGAAACTTCCAAGCACGGTCCCCTTCTTGTGCCACCATGTATGGCACAAAGCGACTGAGTCTGATAAATTCTGTAGCATACTGATCCACAATACGTCCCCTTTGATTCAAGTTGATGAATTGCCGCTCCATCATCGCTTTAGCAGTCATAGGAAAGAACTTTACTAAGAAACTCTCACTGAATGTCTTCTAGCTAATGGGTGGAGTCAACCTTTCCATCTCAGCGGTCCACCAAATACGGGAGATATTAGTAAGTTGGATGCTCAGTACATCAACCCGATCTTCCTCAGAAATTTTTGCGGCAGTCAGCAGTTGTTCTATCGTGATCAGCCATTATTCCGCCTCCAGTGGTGTCTCATTTCCTGAGAAGTTGCATGGGTGCAACCTTTGACAATCTGAGATGTTCCCCACCTTAGTCGGCGCGTGGTCAGAGCTTAACCCCATCAGAGCATGCTCCGCAGTCTCCTGGGCCTCGTCACTTTGACCTAAAAGGAGACCATCTGATCCTACGACAATTCCAGCATACGTTTTAGAGTTTGGAGGATCGACATACTTTTTGGGGCTCGGTCGACTCGGGAGGAAGAGGAAACATTTCTGTTTCGAGCTGTGAGTGTCTGGAACGGATAAGGAATAGTTTAGAAGGGAATCTAAGGCACGAGTTTAGGCTAACGATGTGTATCCAGACAGTTATAGATGCTTTTTCTTATATGTGAACTTGATTGTCTTTATATGGTGCAGAATTAAAATAAACTAGGCTCTCATACCAACAAAATCATGTCACGCCTTGCTTCCCAAAATACAGAATACGGATACGTGACGATGGCCAGCAGATGTCACGAAGAGGAAAATCTGTTCCGTGAATACCTTACGCTGTAGTAAAGGAGTCAAATTTTTGCACACAATACAAAAGACAATCAGAAGTTTCATTTTCATATAAAAGACATACATCTATAATAATATTTGTCAGGATATAAGACTGAAAACATAACAAAGCAGAAATACAAAAGATATAATTTTGGCATTGGGTCATCACAACAAGATAAAATGCCAAAATATATAAGACAAGAAACTTCAAACTCACGCCTAGTAGTTTCCCTAGGTTCCTTCGAACAGTGGCTCGTCCATCTCCTCAAGCTCTGATGCTGAGAAATAAAGGTCCGTCAGAAATGGACCAACAAGTGCATACACGAAAAAGAGGAAATAAGAATATGAAAATGTGAAAGTAAAAGAGCAATATAAGTAGTGCACTGGAATGAATGAATAATAAATCTGACGGTAATATAAACTGACAGGTAAAATACCAACAAGAGTAACAGAACACTAAATCATGTGAAATAAGGTTATGTATGTATGCTGTGATATGAATATAATGAACATGAGGCACCCTGAATGAGTAATATTGTATATCAAATCATCAGATCACAAGAATACAAGATCACAAGTTAAAAATAATATGGTAGGTCCAGGAACATCATGTAATCAAGATCACCCATGTTACAAATAATGATTCTAAGTCTAGCATGTTTTATTATCCTAACTAATGTAGCCATCCTGTGTCCCATCCCATAGGATAACTACATATCAAACAGATGATACGTTAGTGGATCCTGATAGTAAGGAGAAACAGTTCACTGTACTCAGGTATCATGCAACATATAATAATAGGTGCGCAAATAGATCACAAGAACACAAGGTCACGTGTGGCAAGGCCCTCGGAGGAGCCGTCCTTCCAAGCACACCTCCCTAACTTTTCCTGCTACCAGTCTCTCCCAGTAACCCTAGCTTGATTAATTTCATTAATCAACTGTGTCAGCGTAACAGGATTAAGAATTTGTATTAAGAGTATCAGTGTTAAATAGTGATTACAATGCGTATCAAAATTTTTAGAAAAATAGAAAGCGGTGGCAATATCGAGTGACAAATGCATAATAGTATAAGTGATGGCAGTGTACTAGGATGTAAACATAATCATAAAATAGTAATCATGAGATAAGGTGACAACAACTTACTTGTACAATATTTACTAATTTATAATTATACTTGAATGGTCATTTATGTAACAAACATTCTATGCATGTATCTCTTACAATACACATGATCAGGGAAGGATATGGGAATCGAGATCGAAAGAAATTTATGAACTAACAAAAGAACACAGAGGAGAGAGAGAGTATATGCACTTACCTGATTTTGTTGGAATCTGATTTTCCGTAACTGCAACCGGCTCTGGGTAAGATCCACAGCCTAAATATTGTGTGAATTAATTAGAGACTTGATATTTTCTTTATTCAGTGATAAGTTGAACGAGAATGTAATTTTTACTATTTACTATAATTTTAGTTGGTTAATATTTTCAAATAATTCAATATTCTAAATTTAGCAACCATTTAAAATATAATTTCATGATAAAATACATGCATAGACTAATAAATTAATGTATAATATTTACATATTACTGGATTATAAATTTTACATTTTTTCTGATATTTAGAAATTTATTGGCAATTTTTAAATAAACAATTATTAAATAATGATTGTTAAGAATATTTAATTTCATGTTATTCTAAGTAATATTACACCAAAATAATTTTACCGAGTCCCAAATTTAGTTTTTAATTTTTTGTGAATTTTTTGGAATTTTTTGAGTTTATTTCGAATTTTACGGAATTAAAATAAGCCTAAAAAATCAATAAAAACCTTAATGGGTCTGTTTGCTACAGTAACGAGTCTGGTAGAGTAATGGGTCTGGGTCTGCTATAACATCGGGTCGAGTCTGCTACAGTAAAATGGTACAATAAAATTCTGATTTTTGTTTCTTTTTTGTTTCTCTTTTTTTTCTTTCTTTCTTTTATTTTTTATTTAGGGCCGGGTTCCGGTCTGTGAAACATACCCGAACCCGGGCCTAGTCAGGAGTAGGCCTGGCTGGCCTAGAGCACAGTGCTGTACACTGTATATTTTTTCTTTTTCTCTTAAAATAAAATCCTAAAAATCATTAAAAAATCATGATAATTAGAAGGCATATCTTAGGTGTTCTACATAAATTTATTGGGATTTTAACTTACGTTTTTCATAGTGAAATTAAGGCTAAAAAGTAGTGTATGCAATCTGTTCGATGAAATGCCACAAAGAACTAAAATCTACGAAAGTGCAAAATAACTAAACTGGAATGCTTCTCTTCAGTCTGATCTTCTTCCCTTCATTCAACACTTCAGAGTTTTGAGAAAGAAAGTGAGAGAGAAACGAGAAAGGGAGAGAAGTTTGTATTTTACAATTGACTTGAGATGGTGAATTACCTCTTATATAGGAACCACACACCCTTAGACAACCCCTGAGGGTTATGGATACGTGGAGGGAGTAGTGGGTTCAGTTAGGGTGAGTGAAAGTGAGGGGGAGAAGTGTGGGAGATGTTAGAGAGAGCGGGGGAAGTTAGAAAAGATGAGGAGAGTTAAAAAGAGGTTTAAACGGTAGGCTTCGGCCTCCATACCACATGTCAATATGACATCATGGTTTAGTCATTCCTCTCCCTATTGGCCAACTTGGGTTCAAGCCCTAGCGCTAGCAAATAATTTTTAGATTTTTTAATTTTTTAATTTTTTGTATTTTCTTAATTCGGTTAAATTCCTATTTAATTTGGAAAAATTTCTAAAATTTTTTAAAATAAAAAATACTATTTAAGCATCACTAAGAAGTCAGATTCGCGAATTCATCCCTGGTTGCAAATAAAAAAAATCTGGGAGTCGTATAGCGACACATTGGGTCTTGAATTTCGCGAATCTTCATTTACTTTAGAAATTTTTGAAAAAATCTAGAAAAATCTAAAATATTAGAAAATATTATTAGAGTTGAAGTAGACTCAGTGTTGGCCACCAGAATGGCCAATACAGGTATTTATACCATATCGACCACCAGTGAAAAAATACTGGTGGCTGGAACTGAGGGTTACAACTACATAACATGGACCGGTACTTCATTCGGTACTCGCTCTCTGAAATAGAGAAAGTCAGGTTCGTTATCACAAAACTGATTGGACAAGCGAGTCAATACTGAACAAATGTGAAAAGAAACAGGAAAGTCTGATTCAAACACTTAATGGGATTGGAAATATATAAAGGACAAGTTCTTGGGTAAATATGTGCCACTATTTTATTTTGCTAATTTTCTTGACAAATGACGCTTAATTACCCAAGACGAGGAGTATGTTTTCGAATTTGATGAGTTTCTCACTTAGTATAATATCTGTGGTATGCAGAGTGACATCCAAAACTTTTCCCAATTTAGAGATGGACTTAGAATAGACCCAGAATATGAGCTTTACGAACATGAAATCATTGAACTAAAAAAAGCTAATGCCTTGGTTCAAGATTTAGATTCTCTAAAATTGGGTTATATTTTAGAAGTCAGGATCCTTGAACCCCAAGCATTCAAGTCCGCTTTACATCAATACCCACACCGAGTCAATTTGTAAACACCAACACACAAGGCGGACACCAAAGACAAAAGCGATAAGAGTAACAGTAAAGATAAGAATACTTCACAATAAAGTGTTACAAATATTAAGGTTATGAGCATGTTACTGCCAACTATCCAAGCCAAATTAGGATTTCCATCAATGACAGAGTTTCTATCGAAGCACCTAAGCCTAATAATACTATTTCTCTGAAGCCCCTCCGTGGTTAAGGAGTTTATCGTCACCCGCCCTTTTTTCCCCCATCTCTACTACCAACACACCTTTTCGCCTCTCATCCTATCGATCCCTACTATCATTACCTGTTTTGATCACCAACTCCTCCCTCCTCTACTGCCGGCACAATTCTCTTTTCTCTTATAGCATATTTTAAGTACTAATTCGAAATTCTCTATAGACTTTGTCCCCACAGTTAATCATGATAGTCAAGTGAGTTTACATCAACTAAGTCTACATCATCATTTGCATCACATGTGCATGAATCACAGGAGAAAATCACTGATAAAGTTGCATAAAATGACATCAACTATAAGATGCGAGCTGATGGTAGGAACAAATTAAAAATTTTAATATTGGTGATGTTGTTAACAATTACATACTTGTAGTGTTGATCCATTTTAAATCTTGATAAAATTGAATGATAATATTTATGCTATAAATCTTTTTATAAATGTTTACATCAGTTCTACTTTCAATGTTGAATACATAGTGGATTACAAGGGTCTTTATATTATCCCACTTGTTGATGAGCCTTCTCGTGACCCTATTTTTGAGAGCCCCTTTCTATCACCACTATCAGATATTTTTTCATATACAACATGTCAAATTGATAAATTCGTAGATGATAAATTACCACCACGAAAGATAATGGGATTCGAAAATGTCTAATTTGTTAGACAGAAAAAGTACCAATTAATGATCCATGGCTAGACGAAAGTGAGCTACTGAAGATTGATTATGAAATTTTGAAGCAGTATGAGAGCAATGCAACTTCTAACTCGACGTAGTCGAGTTCTCTCCAACACGGGGAGAATAGTACAGACATCAAGCCACATACATGGAGTGCGTATTATCGATGAAGAATGGTAGTCTTGTTCCAGATTCCCAATGGTTATAGAATTCTATTTTCTATTTTTTATTTTGAGTTTCTTTATTTTTGGTTTCCTTTTGGTAGTGTAATCTCACTGTAGTTGGAAATTTTTAGTTTCTAAAATTTGAAATTGTAATTATATTTTGATTAGAAATTTTAGTTTTACTTGTATTCAAATTTTGTAAAGGCTATAAAAGGCCTCTGTATCTAACAATATTACGCAATGAGATGAATTTTGATGTGTTTTTTTTTTCAAAATTGTGTGAGTTTGTGATCTCTCTACAATTTCTTTCTTTTTGTCTGAAACCCTTAGAGAAACTCTAGTTTAAAGTGTGAAATCCTAGCTGGCATATTCCCATCCTTGTCTCTTTCTCCTCTTCCAAAACCCTGATACCATTTCTAAATCTCTCTCTTTCATGCCCTATTTCAATTCTACGGAAAAAAGAAAAAGAAAAATTCAAACAAAAAACAAAATACACTATTCATCTTCCTTCTCATATTCACTCTCCCTCTCTCACCAAATGCAAGCACCATCAACCTCATTTCCCTCCTCATCAATAGCCTTATCCACACACTCATCATCGATAACACCTCCAACCGATCCTCATCTTCCATGCTCGAGCCCTGACTTGTTCGCGTCCATGTGTAAGCCAAGCCCCTAAGCAGCACGCCATCACCCCAACGACGTCATTAACCCCCTTCACCTTTGTGCTCCGCCAAGAACTACCTCTCGTTGAAGACAACTACTGCCAGACCCCATCCACCACCACCTCCTCCCTGCGGACTGCTGGCTACGCATGCTGTCCAGTGCACTCAGCTTCTTTGCACGAGCACGAGCCCGTGTCTAGTTAGTTCTCTGCCAACCGCCCGAAGTCATCGGGACCTCGCCAGATGTTTTTTAATCAATTCTATATTATTACTTGCATGTCCCCATCTATTTTATAAATAAAACCCTGCTATTAACCAATTTTTGTTATTATTGTGCATGTTATACTGAATAAGGGTAAAATAGAGAAAATGAACTAAATAGACACATTTATGAGAATTATTTAAAGATTTCTTGAAGCCTAAATTACTTCTAAACGCCCAAAATAGAAACCCATTTTAGAGCCTGAATTGAAAGCCCAATCTGCTTCTGTTGCATGAAAAATAAAAATAAATTATAATACAGGAAGCATCCCTCGTCAACACAAACATATGGCCTAAAAATCTGGACCATTGACCCAGATATTGTCACGGATCCGCGGGGAGAATGACCCTAATTTTTGACACGTGACCTCGTTTCTTGGGGCACAAGTCACCTATGCTTATAAATACAACACCAAGGGACTGAGAAACGGGGACCAGAAAGCAGAGGCTAGGGTTTCTTCTTTTAAATTTAGATTAGAATTTTCTA
Organism: Agave tequilana; assembly: GCA_038442645.1. Taxonomy (NCBI): domain Eukaryota; kingdom Viridiplantae; phylum Streptophyta; class Magnoliopsida; order Asparagales; family Asparagaceae; genus Agave; species Agave tequilana. Next base: position 11,172 of record JAVJIF010000487.1, on the reverse strand, counting down.
TTCTTTCTTTTTTTTTCCTTATTTTCTCTTTCTTTATAGATCTAGGATTAGGTTAGAGAGTGATTCATGAGAAAAAAAGAGAGATATTGTGATAGAGAGTGACAATCTAATGTAAGATTTCTCCTTTGTCTTCATAATTTCTTGATTTAATCTGTTTACTTTTGTTTCTTTAATTACTTTCTAGATGAGTAGCTAACTTTCTTCTCTATGGCTACCTAACTACTAACCTATTAACACACTTACTCTTGGTTGATTTGTGACCTACATGAATCTAGTAACATCAAACAGGCCTTACTCTTGCAAGAGCCATTGATGACTCATGATGATGGGATTCTAACTTCTAACTTGCTACCACGCTAACTTGCAATTCTCTTTTATTTCATGCTTTCTCTTTATAGTTTTGATGACTTAATATTAGATTGCTTCTTATTAACAAGGCTTGGATGTGAATCACTTCTTATGGGTCATACTTTGAAAGCTCCTTGCAATAAAACCTAGGATTTGCCAATGATCTTTTGAGGCACTAATCACCCAAAGATATTAATATGATCAGTAGGATCAATTAGTAGAAAAAAATAGCCATAAGGTTTTCTTTTGTTTGATTTCTTCTTAAAATTTTTTCATATAAATCACTATCAATTTCACCTTGGCCTATACTTCTTGCTTTCTTTTTTTTTTTTTAAATTTTCTTTTGAAACAAAGAAGAAGAATTTGTTATCAATTTCATGAACTACCGATAAGCTTCCACCGCCTCTCTCCTTGAGGATATGATCTGCATAGCCACTATTACTATCGCGGAGTATTGAGAGAAGCCAAAGCACAATCCCTGATTTTAAAACACTATCTTTTTGTGTTTTGATTTAACCTCAGTCAAATTTTGGCACTGTTGCTGGGGAGGAGAACGATATTTTCACAAATTTGTTGATGTTTTCTTCCTTATTTTTGTGTGCAGATAAAAATTTATAGGAATTAACCATTGCAGAAGGGACCTTTGTATCTATAGCTCCCTGCTCTAGAAAGCAGGGACTTAGACACACTAACTTTGCCGTACAAACACGACAATAGTAACGGAATTTCACCCCATCTTTTGCAAAAGCTTCAGAATTGCAGAATATAGTTTATTTCTGCTATTATTTTTTCTGTATTGTTTGCTTACACAGGGTTTTTTTGTATCAGAGCCTAGGTTTTCGACTTGCGATCTTGATCTTTTGACTTTTGTTTCGCAAGAAAGACCTAGTTCTTACCAAAAACTTGAAAACAAGCTATAGTTACACTGCAATATACATATACTATCCATTATGATATTCTGTTCATTTGGAATTGACCGTCCTTCTTTTGAAAATCCTCATCTTTGATCTTTCGATATCCTTGATCTTTACTCTTCTGTTAGAGTGATTTGGATTTTCATCTTGATTTCATCCTTCTTTTCTATTCTATTTCTTCTGATTCTATTCTTGGGATTGGTTACTCCTTGCCGAAGCTGGTAGAATGCATCAGAGTACGCAGCGGAAGCGTGGTGGATTTATGGAGTGCAGAGAAGCGATGTGAAGTTTGTTTGTTTTCTCCTTTGATTTTGGGATTATTTTACCATTCCCTACTTTAATTGAATTTCGGGGACGAAATTTTTATAAGGTGGGTAGAGTGTAAGATCCCTAACTAGTAATACTATATTTTTATTTTTCTAAAGTATTTATTTTGATTTACTGATTATTTTTATTTAATCAAGTTAATTTATTTCTCTTGTGATTATTATTGTTGAATATGCAAATTATTTTCAGATAGTAAATGGCAAATTATTCTTCCATTAATAATTATTATTTATTGCAATTATTAGTAGTGTTATTATTATTTCTACATATTTAGTAGTTGTTGTTATTGATATTCTGATGTTCATTATTAGCGTTGCTATTGTTACCGTTATTTATTATTATTAGTTTGGTCATGTAATGTGTTGGTATTATTAATATTATTATTTGGTTAAATAGTTACTGCTAATGTTGGATTATTATTTTGTAGAGGTGTTTGTTATATTCCCTTCCCTTGATTTCCATTCATGTCTTATTCTTTAATCCAACCCATCACACCATAGACCCAATAACCGTTGGTGAACCTATACCCTTTATCCTATTACCCTCAACCCATTAGATCCATAACCCAACACCCATTCATCTATTGGATCCCAACCCGTTGGCATACCCGCTACCCGCAAACCCAATAACCCATTATTTGCACCTCATATATAATCCTTTCTTAAATCCTAAACCTAGGATTAATAACCTAATCTTCTCCTCTCTTTCCTTCACAGCCGCACCCTCCCTTCCACCTGAGATCCCCCCTTGCTGCGTTCCCTTGGCAGCAGCTACACGGCCGGATCTCCTCCACGGCACCTGAGCAGCATCCACCAGTAGCCGCACCTCCCCTGTGACCAACAGCCGCCCCCTATTTTCCCTTGATGGCCGTGTACCACAAGCGACACCAACACCAGCACATGGCCGGATCCCACATAGCAGCAGCCCGGCGACAACAACATCTCGAGCTTCCTCCCCGGCGGCACGCGCAACCAGCGGCTTCTCCCACAGCCTGGCCGCCCCTCCTCTTTATTGGCGCAGCAAGCAGCAGCCGCAACATCCAGGCGCAGCAGCTCGGCAGTCCCCGCACCCAGATCCAACAGCCCCGTGCGTGCGTCTCCATGGCCGAGGCTTCACCTCTCTGTTGAGTACCACCACCAGTCCCAGGAGCAGCAGGACAGCAGCAGCCGGATCCCCAACCGAGCATAGCACAACAGCATCCACAACAGCAACACGGTGATCTCCAACGGGCCTTGTCGCGCACACCGCAGCCCTAAGTGAGTGTATTTCCCCTTTCCTCTTTATATTTCTCTCGTTATAATCTGCATTTGATTAAGAAGCATTCTATGTGTGTATAAACATATTATAGAACCTATGTATTTGGGTGAATGTGCATGAGAGTAGCAGCGAGTGTATTTAATGGATTGGGAATGTGCGATAATTTATTTCAGTATCAAGTTGCAGGGTAGGTTAGTCGACTTGCCCATAATTATAGTCGACTAATACATGTGTTAGTCGACTACCCCCAGACCCCTAGTCGACTAACTTGCCTTCCAGGAACTGTTGGACTCTCTGTATATCTGTGTTAGTCGACTTGACATTATTAGTAGTCGACTAACAGTTAGTGTAGTCGACTACTCCCTAGCCCTAGTCGACTAATAGGTTGACCTGGAAGTGTGTAGCTCTCTGTATACCCTGTCAGTCGACTTGCCTTTCTTACCTGGTCGACTAATCCACCTGCTAGTCGACTTGGTCCCCTTGATTAGTCGACCACACCTTCCCCTAGTCGACTTGTATATAACCCCTAGTCGACTACTATTAGTTCTGTCAGCTGGGTATAGTTTCTTTATTGATTGTAGACTTTACCCATGAGTTGTGTATTGCTATTGATGGATGTATATGATTTCAAGAGATGGATATTGATGGGAATGACTTGATCTAGTAGAACTTAGATGCATGTACATGTTATATTGCCGAGTGTTGGGATACTATGACTGATCTTAATAGAAGAAGGAATGGTGAAGACTTATAAATCAGAGTAGATCGATGGAGTGAGAGGACTAGTACTGATATTGATATATGTTGGAATGACAATTATTGTATCTGATTACTCGATGTGTATTGGTACTTGATGATCATGGAACTGTTGGCATTATGAGTTGGTTGTGATGACTTGAATCTATAGTTGAGCATTTGGGATTTTTAGATGATATGTCGTTGATGAATAAGTATCAGAATTAGCTATCCTACATTGCAGCTGTTTGAGGACATGTTAGATATGATCTTACTTTATTTAAAGATTAGAGTTCTTGACGATTGGATGGTACATGGACTTATTCAGAGTTGGACTGTGATTTGGACTGAACTAGAGTTATAGAGGACAGATGGTATATTTCAAGTAGAGTACTTCTCAGACTTGTTATTCTTTCATGTGGTAATAACATAGGTGATGATTCATTCGGATATTGATGATGGACTCGCTATGATGTTAGAGACTGGATTACTTGATACTTGGATCAGTATATGGACTTAATTGGAATTTGAATTGATCTGGAATTTATGTTATTTATATTGGATATTGATCAGTATTTAGATGTGACTGATTTGGTTGGATTGTGACTAGATGGTGGATATCTCACTTTGACTTTGATATGTGATGTCATAACTGTTTTGGATTATTAGAAGTTAGAGTTCCAAGATATATCAACTGATTGGATTATAGAGTATGATGAGTTGTTGGTATTGACTCATGAGTGGACTTATTCTAGATTGCAGTTCCTTGAGGATGTTTCTTATTTAGTTATGATTGTGGAGTATGTTGATTTGTTGATCTCAAGGACACACCATGTGCTTTATGTATAGTTATTGATTACTTCGGTTAATAGAGATTGAGTTATTGTGATAGTGATCTAGTCGATCTCTGTGATCTTGCACTTCAGAGATAGCAGTCATTACCTTGTCAGTTGGTGAGACATTTGTTTGTGATTATATGATGTATTTCAGAGTTATTAGTAGTTGTCAGGTATCTGTACCAGTTATAGTTGTTAGTGACACTAGTTGTTTGTGACACTATTGTGTTAGTAGCTATATCTCCAGTATTCTATTTTCAGATGTCAGATATTAGTTGTCAGCTACTCAGTTGTCAGATATCACAGTTGTCGGATATCACAGTGTCAGATATCACAGTTGTCAGTTGTCAGATTATCAGCTAGTATTGACATCAGCAGTTGTTGGAGATATAGTTACTATTACATATTAATAACATTGATTAATTATTAATAAAAGACACCATAACCCGGGGAAAAGGGGTAATTGCCTGATGATGCATGTCGTGTATTTTGAAGGACTTATTATGGTACCGAGTTGTGGGTTCCAACCATGGGGAACCAGGGTAGTACTGGCTACCCATTCAGTTGTCAGTTGTCGGGCTATGCCCGGATTACGGCGCCACACTAGTTGTCTTTTCGTGTGGGGCTGTGATCTTCAGTTGTCAGAGCCTTGCGGCTTGTCCTGGTTCAGTGCCAGGGGTGTTAGACCGTGGTACCGGGCATGCACGGTACTCTTCCAAAACACATGCACTACATTGGCAGGCAGTTACAACAACGATAACATTATTTGATATGTGAAAAACGACTGTGGTATGGGACACAGCTAAGTACTACATTAGTTAGGTTAATAATAACCAACCAGACTAGTGACATATGCTAGGTTACACATCTTGACATCAGCTATTAGTCTACATTTGTGTTAGTAACTTTGATATAAGTTGCTTGTTCACAGATGTGATAGTTGTCTTATATCTTCATACATGTTGTTATCAGATATACTATAGTTCAGTTACTTTATCATGTTATTCAGTTGTCTTATAATTGCAGTTGTCTTGTTATTACTTTATGCACATGTTTATATGCACGAGCTTTCCCTTTACACACACACTCACCAGGTCGCTTTCTGACGACCCTGGATTTGCACGTCCAGATATTGGACGGTTTGTTTCTATGTGCAGGTGTACGATGAGACTGTACGCTTCTGCGAATAGTTGGAGCTTCTCCCTATTCTATTCTGGTACTCTTATCTTTCTAGCCTTCGTATTATTTCCTATTCTTGTTATATCAGTTCAGTTGTTATTCCAGTCTTCATTATATGATATCATGTGTGGTTGTTTATATGTGATATTGCAGTATTCATGATTTATTTCAGTTCAAATTTATAGCTTGTTTCAGGTTACTTAAGGCTTAGCGCGTATACGTGAGGGATTTCCCTTGCGTATATGCGTCGCCGACTCGTGTCGCGTCTCCGCTCCAGCGTATTTTGGGAAGCGGGGCGTGACACGTTGCAATCGTGGGAAAGAGAGCTACATTCCCATGGCCAGTTAGTGAGTGTTTTTATTTTATAAATTGTCTTTTTTAGTCTATTAATTGAACTTGGTACTTCTTGACATAAAACATGATACCAATAAATTCTAATTGGTAAACAATATTAAAACACGGTAATAAACATTGTACTGCCCGACAGATCTCTAGTATGTCAGGTTCATGTCTCACTGACATCCGGCCCAATATGTCACCATATGTTTGGACACTATTATGTCACAGTTACGATACATGCATACAGATCAATAGATACGTTATGACACGACACTGTCAATCGACATGCATGCTAGACACCGTTACTATAATTCACCGACCATGGTATTACACGATACAACGACTACCGTTATTACATGGACATGGTACACGGATAATGGTCACACATCTATGTTCCACTAGTGCACGAACGGATAAGTACAACATTTTCATATTATTGTTATCATCATTACACGAATACTGTAGTTCACTGCACATGATATTAGACACTGATCACTGTTATTACATGTACATTGTTGGCCCGAAGGCCTTCCACTCTAGTTTTGATGATGGTTAACTCATGTAGTTATGTTTACTAATATTCTTGTGATTTTAAGTTTCAGATCATCTAGCAAGATATTAGTTGATGATTAGCTTCAACAAGGAGTTTAGAAGCTTTTCATAGTGATTCCAGTGCCCAAGCTTCAAGATCATTCATTTGCACTCGCTGGATCACGGGTTGGGAGCAAGTCAACTTGAGATGGAATATCATCAAGAAGACTTAGGTATCCTAGTTTAGGTTTGTGTGTTTAGATCCATTTGTAAAGCTTAGTATAGTTGATATGCTCAAGTGCACTATACACACACGTTTTAATTTTGATGTGTGTTTTCATGAATAGTTTGATCAAAACAAGTTTACATAGTTTATATGTATAGTAGATATATCTTTTCTATACATACATGCTTAACTTCTTATACAAACTTAGTTTGACTTACTATTCATGTATTTTCATGTTTTGGTATTTTTACAAAACATGTTTTATGGATTTAAAGACAAAAACTATGATATATCTTGTTCATGTATATTGGATCTATGTCCATATGCAATATGCTTAAATGTATTTAAAATATCATGTTTTGTATTTAAATCAGTTTTAGGAAAAATCAGATTTCCTATTGAAAAATACTAGTTGATAAATACAAGTGTCGTTTTTGATAAAATTTACAAGACACAAAAATGATCTAATTGTTGATATATGTCTTGAAAATTTTTATCACAAGTTTGTATTTTAATATAAAATGTTAAAATAAGTTTTTTGTAATTTTCAAAAGAGATAAAAATATTTTCAAAATATTTTAGTCCAAGTTTCTAACCCAGACTATGGCTGACAGGCAGGGTCGGTCGACTGTGCGGTCGACCGAACAATGGGCCGGTCGACCCTCAGTCGACGCGACGTGCACGGCCTTGTGCACGTCTGGCAGCACAGTGGGCCGGTCGACCGACCGGTCGCCGGATCAGAGAGCCTGCTCTCTGTATTTTTGGGTCGACCGGACGGTCGACCGCTTTGCTCCAACGGTCGGATTTTTGACCGTTGGCGGTCGACCGACCGGTCGACTGGAAGCCTGTCAGGCTGACAGATCAGCCTAACAGCTAGTTTTTCTATTGGGGCTATATATACCCCATTTCTTCATGGTTTTCAATAAGATTTTAAGAGCTAATTTTTCCCTATTCTCTGGTTTTAAAAAGAAGTTTTCAAAAGAGTTTAAAGAGCAAAAAGATTCATCTTATTTGTTTTAAGTGTTTTGTTATTTTCAAAAAAATAAGTTTTAGGAAATTGGTTTATTGTTCTTCATCTCAATATCTATTTGGTATTTTTCCCAAGAGTTTTTTCTTTGAACAAAACACTTGTTTTCCACACTTGAGCTATCACCTATCCTATTCTATTTAGGATCTTGTTTTGCGAAAAAGAGGAAAGAGGAGTTGTTTGTGTTGAAACATAACACTAGTTGTAAACCCTCATTTGTTGTTTGTATCCCTCTTGGTGAGGTTGATTGAGGTGATTGGTTTGCTCCCTCTTTGGTAGCGAGGTTGAGGCTTGTGGTTGCTCCCTCTTGTGAGAGGTGGAGTTTGGTTGTAATCCTCTTCGTAGAGGTGTGGTTGTTGGCTTACCCCTCGGTTGTGGGGTGGTTGTTTAAGAGAGGAGTTGGTACTCCTAGTGTTGTAACAAATCCTCCACGGTGGAGGTTCCCTCGGTGGGAGATAGTGGATTAGAAATCCTTCACGATGGTGAAGGCGGGGATGTAGAGCTGGGTGCTCGAACCTCGAAACATATCCTTGTGTTTGTGTTTGATCCACTTGTCTCTTTTACTCTCTCTTTCTTTTACTTTAGCAAAGCATCTTCAATCAGTACATTCATCTTGATTGCTTGCATTTGTACCTTGCATATTTCATATTGCTATATCTCGTGTATGCTTGGTTGTTTGTGTGTGCCTCACTTATACTTAACCACAAGAGCTTCACATAGCACCTCAACCCATTCAAGGGGAATCAAGAGGAGTTAGTCCAGAGCCCTTCACGGGGAATTCGGCTACACTTGTATGTTGTATTAAGTATGTTGCAAAATTTGCATTAGCTTCCGCATTTAGTTCGCATTTAGTATATTAGATTAGCACTTACTTACACCTATTCACCCCCCCTCTAGGTGTTTTTCAATTGGTATCAGAGCCAACGCTCCTGATATTTAGGCTTAACATCCTAGGAGTGAGATCCTTGTTTTGCTAATCTTGTTTGCATTTGCTTGTTTGCTCACATATAGTTTATACCATGGACTCATGACCCCACCTAGTTTTGACCCTTCAAACATTGTTGTTTGGAAGTATAGGATGTCCATGTATTTGAAGACCCTAGGTTTGCATGTTTTCCTTGCGGCTACCAAGAAATCTATCTTGGTAATTGCAATCATATAGGGGCCAAGCACAAGCCCTGGAGGCTATTAGAAGCACATTATCTAAAGAATATCTTTTACGTGTTTCTAACTTTGATTCCGCCTTTTTAGTGTGGAATTTGTTGACACCACAACCACCATCTCCGAGCTTCAATTGCCAATCCAACCGGAGGAATCTAGTGGAGAATCCGAGTCACAATGCTTCATGTCCAGGGAATGACTCCCTTGAGGTACAATCGAAAACCCACTAGATAGTGATGATTGCTCTAGTTCTTCATGTGATAATTTGATGCCCATGCTTTGAATGAAGAACTTTCTATTGTTTGTGAAATTAATAGAAAAATATAAAATTTTAAAAAAGAAGAGTCTATGCCTTAACAATGATAACAAAGATTGTTTTCTAGACTTAATATGGTTTTGCAAGAGAAGGTGGAATTTCAAATGAAAGGGATTCATTAAAATCTCAACTTGAACTTGCACTTAAAGAAAATAATTTTTGAAAAGAAAAATGATTTGAAAATGTTTTAAAGAAAAATGAAGTTTTAACTTCAAAAATTGATTTTGTTATAAAGGAGAATGTTGCTTTGAAAAATAAAATAATTTCTATTTCAAATGATTTAGATGTTTGTTTAAAGAAAATATTGTTTTGTAACATAAATTGATGCACTTGTTTGTCATGCTAGGGTAGTATCACACACTTCACCTATTGCATGCTCCACTTCTTCTTTGATTGAAAATAATATAAATTTAATTAAGAAGAAAATGGATTGTTGGGCTCTACTATGAGCCAATGTGCCATGAACCTTCAGTTGGAATCCTTGGTTCGAAAGAAATAAGTTCCATCTATTATGCATGCACACCCTCCACGGCATACACATGCCCTCACGGCACATCACACTTTGATGCTCATGTGTACACTTGTACGCATTGTGGACGTAAGGGCACCTTGCTAAATTTTGCTATGATAGAATACATAATGATAATTTAGCAAATAAATTTGTTTGGGTTAGAGGGTACTAACCCCCATGGACCCAAGAAGATATGGGTACCAAAGACCACCCTCTGTTTATGATGTAGGTGTGGGCTCTCACATGACGTAAGAGTAGCCGTACCTTGGAGTGGATGTGTTCCGAACTTCATGAAATCAATTGGATGCATCACTTTCAAGGAAAGTTTGGTGGAGAGGACCATCATATTTTGGAGACAAGGAAAGTTGCCTTCTAGTTTTGGTAACGATCCCTAACTCCTATTATTGTTTGCATGTATTTCATATTCATTGTTTATAGCATGCATTATTTTATGGTTCATTATGCCTATGCCATGATAAATTAGATTAATGATATACATGTTTAGTTATTTTGAGACACCCATATTCAATATGGATTATATTTATGTGTTCTCACTTTAATGTTTGAACTAATATGTATATCCTAGATCTAAATGCATATGCATATACATAATGATATTGATTTGTATTCACATTTTTTGTTTTTTGGTGTCTATAGATTATTGTGAAAATACCATGACTATTAGATCCTTGTCATACATGTATAGCATTTTGAGACACCCATGTTTTATATGGACTATTATTTTGTGTTCTCGTATTTGTTTAGCTATTATGTTTATCATAGGTTTAATAATATGTGAATTTTCTTAATAATCATGTTTAAGATTTTTCACATGATGATTTTTTTTTATCATGTTTTGTTGCCTCATGTTTTGATTACATGTTTAGATGTTAGTTTTCATTAAAACTAGGTATATACTTATACATATAATGGGACACAAATAAATCTATATATGTTTGTACTTGAATGCTTGTTTGTACCCATTAGATGTGTTAGTATAGTCTAGTTTTGATGATCCATACACTTTAAACTTGTATTCTTATTTTTGAATTTGTTTATGAGTTTTCAATCCATGTATATGTTTATTTTGCCAACTTTAAGATATACAGTATACCCCTTGAATCATTTGCTTTACATGCAAATCTATATATATGGACTCAATTGTGTTTAGGGATATGTATGTATACTTAGTGTGTTGACAAAGCATACATATACCTTGAAATGAAATTTTCTTTAATGAAAATTTAGTTTTCATATTTTTCACGTTTATGTTTAACTTCATGTATATGTCCATCTTGTCCAAACTACTCTTATACATATACATCCTTTTTGAGCCACGTGCCTTAATGCATATACATTTGTGGACTCGGTTTGTTTTTGGATATGTATGTATACTTTAGTTTGTATTAGAGATACATATGCTTTGAAGATTAAATAGTTTTAATTATTCTCATGTTTAATTGTT